>JAIZAY010001353.1:0-15944 GCA_029531755.1 Holothuria leucospilota | reverse complement strand
AGTCTTCTTCTTTTTGATGTGAGGAGATTTTGGGCTGAAATTTTTGGATATGATTGTTTGTCAGCAGAACATTAGCACCTACCTATTTGCATCCATTATAGTAAAGAAAGTTGGGTTTTAAAGCCGTTTTTGTAGATCTGAGTTGACTGTGCCTGCTGAACAGTTAGCTCTTTATCCATTGCACTGATAGCAGTGTGCTTGGTTTTGTGTTCAGTTGTTATCTTGCAAATGGATATGCAGGCTGTTTGAAATTCAATCCATCAACACACTGTTTGTTCATCAAGTGGCCTCTACAGTCTGAAGCAACTCTGTGGTCAGTGTGGCTTAACACATGAAAGGAAACAGGCTTAACTTATTAATTGTGGGGATATCTTCCATTCTGTTCTGTTCAATTGAGTTGGTCAAGTCAAGTAATTGCAATTTAACTGTTTTGAGTTCAAGTGCAGTATGTTTTATTTTGATCAGTGCAAACCCATGCAGTGTTTACTTGTGGAATCAAAGGTGCAATTAAATGTACTTTTCAATACAAAACAGTTTATAGGTACATCATACAAACTTTTTTCAGTCTTGCTGCTTATAAAAGTGTATACAGCCTTTGCAGGCTTGCTTGATATGAGACAATATGCAGTGATATTTGTAGCTATCGTTCATAACACTATGTCAGTTGCAGGTTTACATTCCTTAACACATTTGTGATTTTACAGATGGGTTTTGATTTCTATTAATTATTACGTTCCTCTCATCCCTCCCATTTGCCTTTGTATGGTAAGGAGGTTTTTTGGAAGCAGATGAATAGATGATAAAATTTGGTTTTGTGAGTTTCTATTTTTAACAGACAAGAGAAATTGTGTGAGCTACACAACAGCATTGCTGTTCTAGTTTTATTATTCCCATACAAAAGCCTCTACAGTGAAATTATTATGTGGATGTACTGAGTTCCAACATAGTTGATGCTCAAAAAAATATAATCAGTTGATTTCAATTTTTCAAAATATTATAAACCAGAATGCAAAAATGCATTGAGGTTTCGATGATATATGTTCTATTCCAAATAATGCCATGATGTCCCATATCTTTCAGTCAATGGTCAAATGCTATCTTAACATGTTGGAAAAATAAAGTTTTGTGTTCCTATTTAATTTTGGGAATTCTTGGGAAATTTGCAGTTTGACTTCTGGTGACCCCATATAAAACTCTTGGGAATTCTTGGGAAATTTTGCTTTTTTACCTCTGGTGACCCCAGATGGCCTTTGACCTTCACCAAAAACAAAAGGGTCCATCTTTTCATCATAACACATCCACATAGTACTGTAAGTATGAAATCTACCCAGGCTTCCTACCTGGAGATACAGTACATGTTAACAAGCTCTTCAGTGTTTGGCCCACGTTGACCCACGTTGACCTTTGACCTCTACCAAAAATGATTGCGTCTATATTCTCACCACAATGCATCCACATACTATGTATAAAATCTATCCAAGCTTTCTCCCTTGAGATACTGTGTTAACAAGGTTTTCAGTGTTTGACCCTTGGCCACCCTAGATGACCTTTGAACTCCACCAAAAACAGTGGGGTACATCTTCTCACTATAACACATCAATTTACCACGTATGAAATCTATCCAAGCTTCGTACGTGGAGATATCGTGTCAACAAGATTTTCAGAGCTTAACCCCCAGTGACCCCAAATGACCTTTGACCTCCACTAAAAATGATGAGATTCTTCCTCTTACTATAAGGCATCTACATACAAAGTATCAAATTTATCCAAGCTTCCTACATTGAGATATTGTGTTAACAAGGTTTTCAGAGTTTGACCCCCAGTGACCCCAGATGACCTTTGAACCCCACCGAAAATGATAGGATTATTCCTCTTACTATAAGGCATCTACAAACAAAGTATCAAATTTATCCAAGCTTTCTACATCGAGACATCGTGTTAACAAGGTTTTCAGGGTTTGACCCCCGGTGACCCCAGATGACCTTTGAACCCCACCAGAAATGATAGGGCTCTTCCTCTTACCATAACGCATCTACAAACAAAGTATGAAATTCATCCAATCTTCCTACCTCGAGATATTGTGATTACAAGGTTTTCAAGGTTTGACCCCTGGTGACCCCAGGTGACCTTTGACCCCCACCAAAAATGATAGGATTCTTCATCTTAATATGGGGCATCTATGTACCAAGTTTGAGAACTGTCAGAGCTTCCCTTCTTGAGATATCATGTTGACAAAGTTTTCAGGGTTTAACCCCCGGTGACCCCAGTTGACCTTTCACCTCCACCAAAAATGATAGGGTTCTTTCTCTTACCATAATGCATCTACATACAAAGTATGAAATTCATCCAAGCTTCCTACCTCGAGATATTGAGTTAACAAGGTTTTCAGAGTTTGACCCCCGGTGACCCCAGGTGACCTTTGACCCCCACCAAAAACAATAGGGTTCTTCCTCTCAATATGAGGCATCTATGTACCAAGTTTGAGAACTGTCAGAGCTTCCCTTCTTGAGATATCGTGTTAACAAAGTTTTCAGGGTTTGACCCCCGGTGACCCCAGGTGACCTTTGACCCCTACCAATAACAATAGGGTTCTTCCTCTTAATATGAGGCATCTATGTACCAAGTTTGAGAACTGTCAGAGCTTCCCTTCTTGAGATATCGTGTTAACGAAGTTTTCAGGGTTTGACCCCCGGTGACCCCAGATGACCTTTCACCTCCACCAAAAATAATAGGGTTCTTCCTCTTACCATAACGCATCTACACACTAAGTAAGAAATTCATCCAAGCTTCCTACCTCGAGATATTGTGTTAACAAGGTTTTCAGGGTTTGACCCCCGGTGACCCCAGGTGACCTTTGACCCCTACCAAAAACAATAGGGTTCTTCCTCTCAATATGGGGCATCTATGTACCAAGTTTGAAAACTGTCAGAGTTTCCCTTCTTGAGATATCGTGTTAACGAGCAAAGTGTCACAAACACACACACACACACACACACACACACGCACATACACACATACATACACACGCCATCATGACTGCATAGGTTTCTCTTATCATCGAAACCAAAAATGGCTTTTTTCCGGTAACAGTGTGACACTTTTTCAACACGTTGACATTGATATGTGTTCACTGATGCATAACAAAATAGAACCCACTGAAAATAGTTTCATACACTGATGCATAGTCTTAAACTATCTGTCAGTATTTAAATGCACTACTTTTGATGTTATAGGGAGTGGCTTGTGGGGATTCATTTAGGCTAACTCTAGTTTTGCTTTTTTTTTAAAATATAGCTTTTTCACATTATCCATTATTTTGGGTTATTTATGTTAATAGTATGGGGAAATTAAACACATATCTGAAAAATTCAATCTTTAAAGTTTAATTTGATACCAAATTCCATGGCAGTTGCTCAGTTTTAGTTTGAAGGATTTGTCTCCTCTGGCCTGGAATTGCCCATTACATAATCCCTTTGGGTAAGGAGGCAATGCCATTTAATCACAGCTTACTGAAAAGACAATAAGAAAAAGTGAAATTCATACCATACTTAAGATGTCCTAAAGCTAGCTGAATATGGCAAACAGAAGCCGAGGCAAGAATATTTTAAATGAAGCAGCTTCTTTTAAGAGCAATTTGTACTTTTGCAGAGTCCAACAAGAGCAACCTGACCTCAGCCCCATCATGGTTGGGGCTGGGGTCAGAAAATTTTGCTTTTCAGGTGCTCTGGATTGCAGGAAATCGCATTCTTCACAACAAATTTGAATCTTCAGTCTCAGGGGTGGTGCCAGGTGGAGGATAAAGCTCCTTGACCTTAATTGACAGATGAATAAGTTGCCGAGAGGATGGCAAAAGCCAAATTTTGCTGCGCAGGGTGTGCTGAAAATTTTGTGGCTATTATTATTATTATTATTATTATTATTATTATTATTATTATTATTATTATTATTATTATTATTATATTATTATTATTATTATTATTATTATTATTATTATTATTATTATTATTATTATTATTATTATTATTATTATTATTATTATTATTATTATTATTATTATTATTATTATTATTATTATTATTATTATTATTATTATTATTATTATTATTATTATTATTATTATTATTATTATTATTTATTATTATTATTATTATTATTATTATTATTATTATTATTATTATTTATTATTATTATTATTATTATTATTATTATTATTATTATTATTATTATTATTATTATTATTATTATTATTATTATATTATTATTATTATTATTATTATTATTATTATTATTATATTATTATTATTATTATTATTATTATTATTATATTATTATTATTATTATATTATATTATTATTATTATTATTATTATTATTATTATTATTATTATTATTATTATTATTATTATTATTATTATTATTATTATTATTATTATTATTATTATTATTATTATTATTATTATTATTATTATTATTATTATTATTATTATTATTATTATTATTATTATTATTATTATTATTATTATTATTATTATTATTATTATTATTATTATTATTATTATTATTATTATTATTATTATTATTATTATTATTATTATTATTATTATTATTATTATTATTTTCATTCACAACCCTTCTCGGTTGGTTCTTATTTTCTGCATTTCTGCATTTTTTCGTTCCAGATCTCGGACTCCTACCTGGAGTCTGGGAGGTCGAGGAATCGTCGTAGTATATGAGCGGTCCCTAGAAGTGCAGCTTTCAGGAGGTCGGGGGCTTTGTGTATACCTGGTATCTCCTCGAGATGTTTATCTAGGTTTTGTGTAGTGGCTCCTAGTGCCCCGACAACCACTGGTACGACTTTGGCTTTTACATCCCACATCCTCTGGACTTCGAGTCTCAGTCCTGGTACTTCTCGATCTTTTCCCGTTCCTTTCTCTCTATATTTGTGTCTGACGGGACGGCCACATCGACTATCGTGGCTATCTTGTTGCCTTTGTCGATGATCACCAGGTCTGGTCTTCGAGCTGTCATGACTCTATCTGTCCTGATCTCGAAGTCCCAGAGAATCTTAGCCTTGTCGTTTTCTTCTACTAAGTTGGGCTTGTGTTGCCATGGCACTGGTTCTACGTGGAAGTCGTAGTTTTGGCAGACTTTTCGGTGAATTGCAGAGGCAAGGTCATTGTGTCTCTTTAGGTACAGGGTTCCAGCGAGGTTCTGGCATGCAGACGTTATGTGGCTGATGGTTTCGTCCGACAGCTTGCACATTCTGCACTTTGGGTCGGTGGATACACGGAGGATCTTTGTTTTGTGGTATTTGGTGTTGAGGGCTTGGTCCTGTGCTGCTGTAATCAATGCTTCTGTTTCAATTTTAAGCCCTGTGGATGCTGTCCATCTATATGCATGTTCCTTCTTCGTGATCTCCTCCACCTCTCGTGGGTATTGTCCGTGCAGTGGCTTCTGCATCCAGACCTCTCGGGTTTCTTCTACCCATTTTTTCTTGAGTGCCTTTCTAGTTGATGGTTCGCACTCCCTGCCCTGTGTTTGATGTTGCCACACAGCATTTATCAGGGGATCTTCTCCCTTCTTGGTGTGTATGTATTCCGTGATCCCCGCGCATTCGAGGTCTACAGTTGCGCGGACTTCGTGCAGGCCTCTTCCCCCGCAGTTTCTGGGGAGGTACAGTCTATGTATGTCTGCTCGTGGGTGAAGTGCTCCATGCATCGTAAGTATCTTTCTTGTTTTGCAGTCTAATTCTTCCAGCTCATTCTTAGTCCAGTCAATTATACCAGCTGTGTATGTTATGACTGGTAGGGCATAGCTGTTGATTGCTTGCATCTTGAACTGGCCATTCAGCTTCGATCGTAGCACCTGGCGTAGCCGCTTTTTGTATGTGATCGTTGCATTGGTTTTAACTTCTTTCTGCATATTCTCCATGTTTTGAAGAATGCCGAGGTATTTGTAGCCCTCGCCCAGCTGGACATCGCTGATCTTTCCGATGTTCATTTGCAAGCCCTCTGTTAGCTTCACCTTTCCTCTTTGGATGATCTGTCTGGCACATTTGTCAAGGCCGAACTCCATGCTGCTATTATTATTATTATTATTATTATTATTATTATTATTATTATTATTATTATTATTATTATTATTATTATTATTATTATTATTATTATTATTATTATTATTATTATTATTATTATTATTATTATTATTATTATTATTATTATTATTATTATTATTATTATTATTATTATTATTATTATTATTATTATTATTATTATTATTATTATTATTAATTATTATTATTATTATTATTATTATTATTATTATTATATTATTATTATTATTATTATTATTATTATTATTATTATTATTAATATTATTATTATTATTATTATTATTATTATTATTATTATTACTATTATTATTATTTATTTATTACATATTTGGTACAAACAATAGTGAAGGTACCAGGTAAGTGGGTATAGACCAGAGATCTGAAACACACACAGTGAAGTGAGTGCACCCCTTACCTTATCTTAAGAATACCTAATACATAGATAAATAATGATCAGATAGTCTCTTACGAAAGCTCCTCACAGAGGGAATTTCCTGCAAATCCAGAGGAAGATCATTCCAAAGTCTTGTAAAATGAACAAAGGGGGAATTATAGAAAGTCTGAGTCTTCGCAGTCCAGTGAAGAAGCCTTCCAGGGGCACGAGTGCTAGGTCTAATGAATTGAGTAAATTCAGCTGGACAGTACCCATGAACAATTTTATGACCAAGAGCAAGTCTCTGTAATGCAAGGTTGTGCTTGATACTGATAATACTAAAATGCTTTAACCTGTCTTCGTATGATACTATCTCATTTGGAAATTTCCTCTGATACGAAATTCTGGTAGCCCTCCTTTGTACAGCTTCAATACGGTCTAAATGACATACGTTAAAAGGGTGCCAAATAGAACCACAATACAACAAAACAGGTAAGACAAGAGTCTTATATAAAAGTAAGAAAGAATCATGAGGCATCCCATTTGTACAACGAGAAACAAATCCTACTAGTCTAGAAGCGGATTTACAAATATGTTCGAGATGATTGTTGAAAGAAAAATTGCTGCTAAACAGAACACCTAGGAGCTCATAATTCTCAGCAACATTGAGAGGATTGCTTCCAAGACAATAATCATGAAATAAGGCATTGTTAGGTTTACACCTAGAGATGTGCATGATAGCACACTTAGATACATTCAGTGGAAGCTTGTTATCAATAGACCACTGGAAAACAGTGTTTAAATCATTCTGTAAAATATCCTTATCCCCTTCACAAGTAATAGGTCGGATAATAGTATGATCATCAGCAAACTGAAACATTGTTGAGGAAAGACCAGAGGAAATATCGCTGACATAAGCAAGAAACAGTATGGGACCCAAAACAGATCCCTGTGGAACTCCACTATAGATAGTGGTCCACTCAGAAAACGCCCCTTGAAAAACTACTCTTTGTTGGCGCATCCATAGGAAGTCCTGAATCCAGGCAAGAATGCTTCCTCTTATCCCCAACTTGTGAAGCTTTAAAATGAGCTTATTATGTGGCACTCTGTCAAAAGCAGAGCTAAAGTCAAGGAAAACAGCATCCACCAGATTGCACGAAGAAGAATCCAATGACGAGGAAATAAGATGATGAACTTTAGATAGCATTAGCTCACAGTTTCTCCCAGGGCGAAAGCCAAATTGGTTTGTACCAAGAATATTATTTTCATCAAAGAATTTCATGAACCTTGAACAAATAAGCTTTTCCAAAATTTTACTAACAATTGGTGTTAATGAAATTGGTCTATAGCTTGAAGCAACAGCTACTGGCTTCGGTGACCCTTTGTAAACAGGTACAACATTTGCCATTTCCCATTCCAAAGGTACCATTCTATTAGAGACAGAAAAGTTAAAGAATTGACACAGGACATGGTATAGCACCATTCTTCCAAGCTTAAGAAAAATTGGCAAAAGCCCATCTGGACCAGCTGATTTACTTGTGTTTAAGTGCTGTAGGATGTCATTGACCTCATTCACAGTAAAACTAGAGAAATTGATAGAAACATTTGACGAGTCACAAGATGAGTCCAAATTTGAAACATCCACTGGTATGTATGGCTGGGATCCATGGGAGGCAAAGAAGTGCATGAAATTTTGGGCAATCTCATTTGCAGAAGTAAATAAGGTTTCACCAAAGTAGAGAGATGTCACACTGGATGTCCTTTTTTGGGAGCTAATAAATCTCCAGAATTTCTTCAAATTATGATTTGAGTCCTTTGCAATGCCTAATATAAATGCCCTATGAGCCTTACGAATCTCCTTCTTACATAGGGCACTGGCTAATTTGTAGGATTCCCAGGATTCAATAGTACCACACTGTTTGGCTTTCAAGTATAAATTTCTTTTCTTTCTGCATAGTTTCTTGATTTCTTTTGAAATCCATGGTTGAGAGGTGCCATGCTTTATACATACCTTTTTTACAGGAATTGTTCTACTAATAGACATTTTTAACTGGTTTGAAATGTTTTGCCATGTGGAATAAACATTACCATCAAAGCAATCCATTCAATTAATTTTGGAGAGATCAGATAAATACAAGTCAAAGTTAGCATCCTTTAAGTTATAGATTTCCTTAGTACACGTTTTGCTGAATGAGAGGTGATACTGAATACAACTTCAACTGCCTGATGATCACAGCCATATAAATTGTCAGTTACAGTACAATAGTCAACAATGAAAGGGTTGTTGGTGAAAACAAGGTCCAAAAAGTGGCTTTCACCAGATGGGGTTGAATACGTAGGCTCACACAAGATTTGTGTCATACCGATTGCGTCGAAAGTATCAAAAATAATGTCACCCATTGTTGAAGATGGCCTTTCAGGTAATGTCCAATCAATGTGTAAATTAAAGTCACCATACACTGAGATGAAATCATACTGTTTTTTCAAAGATGCAATCTTTAACAGACAGTTACTTAGGTTTATAGAATACTCCTTTTTACTGTTGGGTGGGCGGTAACAGCAACCCACCAAGCCTCTTCCAAGAGAGCAATTATAGGCCACCCAGATGATTTCACAACAGTCAGATTGTAGTTCTGTAACCAAGGAGGGTGTAAGATTAGATTTAAGAGCAAGTAAAACTCCTCCACCATGTGCATTTCTGTCATTTCTAAAAACCTGAAAGTCACAAGACCCAAAGAGTTGACTATCAGTAACAGTGCTATCTAGCCATGTTTCAGTTATGGCAATTATGTCAGGGTTTTGAGTGGAGATAAAAGCCTGAAGTTCAGGAACCTTATTTTTCACACTCCTGGCATTAAGATAAACAACTTTGAAAGCTTTGCTGGGAGATGACTGTGTCTTGACATCAGCTTTAAAAGTCCTTAATCCTAAAGAACTTTTACAAACTCTATCCAGTTCTTCCACTCTGGGCTCTCTCGATTTAAACTCTGGGTAGGTCTTTGATACTTGGTGAAATGAGCTGGGTGTTGATTCATCACAGTGTGCTGCCTCCTTTGGTTTGGAACATTGAATAAAAAAGAGTTAGGGTGTAATGTTAATTGAAGACATAATGAAAAAAATAGTGGTCTTTATTGGGCAATATGCCCTACTAAGAGCAACATCAAGAAATTTGTTTGTCCTCATCAGGGGTTACTGACTTTATCAGTTCATAGTACCCATCAAGACCCCCATGACGAGCATGGAGTTTCCACAGCAATAGGGGTTCAGTGTAATAGTCATGGTCCCCTGCACCCGCTAACTGGCATCTACAATTTTGCTTCTAGTATGCATCAGTCACCAGTATGGTTGGTTGATGTACAGTATATCATTCATCGGTTTGTGCTATATAGGAGAAACATCTGGCTCTCAACCCAAGTAGGGGGTTGCCGACAAAAACCACACTCTGAAACGGATGCAGTCACAACAGCTCTACAGTTATCCTTCTTTGATTATGTTTTAGGATACTCTTGATCAGTTATTTTAAATCGCACAGTCAAATAGAGAAGTAGGTCTGCTTATAGAGGACCACTCTCCCAAAAATCGTAAAGCTTTGACTGAATGATTATATATCATCTTAACAGAGTTACGTATGGAAAGAGCAAGGTCACATCTTAAAAAATGTAGCAAACGATGCCTGGTTAGTGCCAAAGTATAAATTGCAGAAATTTCAGTAACCAGTCATATGTTCATCATGACATTTTTTTTTTTTTAAATTGTACAGTCACCTTGCCTCACAATTAAATTATTGGATATAACTTTGGTACAAGCTTTGTCATACATTAGCCACACAACCACTCCTCAAAGCAATATTACATAAATACATGCCACCTTGTACATAACATGATTGTCAGCAACAAAATTAGTCTTGACTAAATATGGCTCAATAAGGAATCCATCGCAGAACCGGCCTGTTACGAAGGCCTTTATGAGAAAAAGAAAAAAACTTGGAAGGTGTCAAGCAGCACCTTTATATTACATAATTTAATTTCCTTCTATGCTACATTTCTTGTCAAACATGGTTTGTCACAAAACCTAAAATCAATTTAGTCGCAATTTTCAAATTGTTTCACAATCATTTCTTATGTTATTGACTGAACAATGGAAATGATACTGTACGTTATGTATTGTAGTAGTAAATCTGTTAGCCCAAAAAATGTAAAACAAGTGAAACAATATATTTTAAAACAATAATGTGAGATAAACATAGTAGTTTCCCTGTGTAAAATATGATAACAGATTTAGTCCTTATTACACGTTATATATAGCCGTGCAGAGTTTAGGAGACCTTTTTGTATGCGGTCTTTAGTATACATACCAGAGTTGTCCCAGGGTACTGGCATAGAAGCAGTTGACTCAAGGGGCTACTGACTCAGATGATTTATCAAGGGGCTCAGATCCTTTGCTGTTATACATTAAAGTAAGGTGCATAGCTTTTCTGATGGGCATATTTGAGAGTCATGGTCCCTAACTCAGGCTTAGCTTTAAACTACTGCCTGGGGTAGTCTGACTATATTAGTTCTGCATGCATGAAGTAGGACCAGGGAGTTGCTGTTTGTGAAACAGAAACTCCCTGGTAGGACTATGCGAAGCATTCATTTCTACTGCCAATTTCCGTGGTTGTCTGATACCTCAAACTGATTTTCTCTATATTGTTTTTTGCAGGCTAGTCCACGGTTAGATTGAATGATAGATGATATGTTTAGAATGATATTCATTACTTTTAATTCTTTTTCTTTAACTTTTTGATGTTTTTATTGCATTAAAAAACTATGAATGGTGAATTATTGGGGAGCTGAAGCCCCCAGCCCCCCACCCCAGGTTCTGATGGCCCTGACCTAAAGAGGATGTATACATCAACTTGTAGATTTTGGCAGTCATTTTGGATATTTACATTTCAGCAAAAATGCTCAGTAGTTCTGATCTGGCCCCCACCGGATTTGAAATAAGCACCTAAACTTTGAGCAGAAACAGTTGAAAGGCATTACAGTATATATGTCGCAAGACAAGGTTAGGTGCGTTCTAGCCTGGACGAGAACACAGTATGCTTAAAACAACCAGTCTTTCCCCAGTTCCCCCTGTTCCCTTTCCTTCAACAAGACAGCTGGTTTTTTCTTGTAACACTGACCCCTGACTGATACAAATGTTTCTGTTGTATGCAGAACATTGCACACCTATTGTCAACTGTCACAAGAGGGCCTGGTACTGTAGCAACCTGTTTGTTTGGATGGGAGGACATGCAGTGTCAATGGGTTTTTGGTACCAGTAACAACTGTGAAGCTGAAAATTATTTGTTCAGCTTAGCTGTTCACGGTGATGCTGATGGGGTTCAAATTGGTGAATTTTAATTGGGTATCTGATTGTCTGTTTCAGGAAGTTGTCCGATTGAGGAAGTCATGATCTTTGCTCGGTTCAGCTGTCGAGCAGTGGTGCAGAGCAAGGAACCTCCACCCCTCCCAGTCTTTGCGAAAGTGGCTAAAGGCTGGGGATACACTCACGTCCATCGGAAGGGGACGTTAAATGGCGGTCCCGGGTGCAGGAGTGGGAGGGATTAGTACACGCTGGCCTCGTAAACCTCTAAGCACTAGTCGAAAGAGAGAAGGCGAATCTCGCTGGTGTTCATCCATGCTCACTCTGGTACAGGGTCCTCGATGAGCCAAATGGCTTCCTGACCCTCAAACGTTATGAAATTATTTAATCGGGGGCAGCACTTATTTGTCTCACTCCTGCTGTGTGCATAACTGGTGTTCATAGGTGGGTTTCTGCCCTTTGAGCTGTTGGTAGACTTTAATAACACAAATTATTTTGCCATTCGTCAGTCAGGCCTGTAAAATCATAATCCATTGAATGGTAAGACAGTTGCCAAGAACATGTATAACTAATGATGCATGTAATTGTAAATAACCCAGACTGATTTAATGAATGTTCTCGTTGCAGGTAAAGGGGTGTTTTGTACAAAAACATTTCCTCATGGGAGCTTTCTGTTAGAGTACAGGGGAGAGAGGATTACCCATTTAGAGGCTCGTAAGAGGATGCAAAAGTATAAGGATGGCAATACCTTCCTGTATTTTTTTGAGCACAATGGCATTACTCAGTGGTAACCATGAAATGTTTATACTACTAATTTCGATGTGGATAACTGTAATAATGAAAAGGGTGGGGATGATGACAATGACAATTAGGACAATTGTTTTAGTTATATATATATATATATATATATATATATATATATGTATGTATGTATGTATATATTGCTAATTTGGGATTTAGGCGAAAAACCGTATGAAAAACGCGACTGTTGGGAGAACTTGACCCTTAAGCGAAAAAATCGTTTCTCTTTAACGTTTTACATGCTGTTTTATATGGGAATGCGTAACTCTATACGCAAGTCCGATTTACCACATAATGTTAATGCAATTACTTAGTTCCACACCAACTTACGTGCATGTATCCGTTAACACTAAGGACTTACGGGCCATTGAAATAATGTGCATATATATCTCAGAACCAAAAGGGGAAATATAATCTTATGTATTTTATTGTTTTTTCCTTTTTCCTTAGCCGGTTGTACTGGCAGTATACCCATTTCGCCTAACAGGTCAATCTAGTGTTATATATAAATATATATATATATATATATATATATATATAATATATATATATATATATATATATATATATATATATATATATATATTTTTCTATAAATTAGGATTTAGGCGAAATATGGTATAAAAAAACGCGACTGTTGGGAGAATTCGACCTTCAGGCGAAAAAACCGTTTCGCCTTAACGTTTTACACACTGTTTTATATAGGAATGCGTAACTCTATACGCAAGTCCGATTTACCACATAATGTTTATGCAATTACTTAGCTGCACACTAACTTACGTGCATGTATCCATTAACACTAAGGACTTATGGGCCATTGAAATAACGTGCATATATATCTAAAAACCAAAAGGGGAAATATAATCTAAAGTATTTCATTGTTTTTGTTTTCGCCTTTTGTATTAGCGGATTTGACCTTTCGCCTAACAGGTCGATCTAGCGTTATATATATATATATATATATATATATATATATATATTTTCTAATTTGGGATTTAGGCGAAAAACCGTATGAAAAAACGCAACCGTTGGGAGAACTCGACCCTTAGGCGAAAAAATCGTTTCGCCTTAACGTTTTACACACTGTTTTATATAGGAATGCGTAACTCTATACGCAAGTCCGATTTACCACATAATGTTAATGCAATTACTTAGTTCCACACCAACTTACGTGCATGTATCCATTAACACTAAGGACTTACGGGCCATTGAAATAACGTGCATATATATCTCAGAACCAAAAGGGGAAATATAATCTTATGTATTTTATTTTTTTTTTCTTCGCCGGTTGTATTGGCGGTATACCAATTTCGACTAACAGGTCGATCTAGCGTTATAATATATATATATATATATATATATCTATATATATATATATATATATATATATATATATATATATATATATATATATATGTATATATAGATATACATATATACATATACATATATACATATATACATATACATATATACATATATATATATATACATATATATATATATATAACGCTAATTCCCACCTTAAGGGGAAATTGTTATATCTGCTTGTACATAGGGCGAAAAAATGATAATATAATACATAAGAAATAAATTCGCCCTAACGTCTAAAAATATAATTAACGTTATTTCAATGGCCAGCCATCCGTTCGTGTTAACAGCTAGGTGTCCGTAAAGTTTGACAACTTTGAAGTAATGGCATCTAGTTTGTAAATCTAAGAGGGCGCCCTTGTGAGTTTACGTATTCCTATAGAAAAAGTGTGTGGAAACGTTAAGGCGAAACTTATACTTCACCCGAAAATTTTTTTCCCCTTAAGGTCGACTTTTCAACAACAACTTTCCCCCTAAGTGCCGAATTAGAGAAAATATATATATATTCATATATAGATATATCATATATATATATATTTTTTATATATATATATATATATATATATATATATATATATATATATATATATATCTAATTCGGCACTTAGGGGGAAAGTTGTTGTTGAAAAGTCGACCTTAAGGGGAAAAAAATTTTCGGGTGAAATATAAGATTCGCCTTAACGTTTCCACACACTTTTTCTATAGGAATACGTAAACTTATAAGGGCGCTCTCTTAGATTTACGAACTAGATGCCATTACTTCAAAGTTGTCAAATTTACGGACACCTAGCTGTTAACACGAACGGATGGCTGGCCATTGAAATAACGTTAATTTATATGTTTAGACGTTAGGGCGAATTTATTCCTTATGTATTTCATTATCTTTTTTTCGCCCTATGTACAAGCAGATATAACAATTTCCCCTTAAGGTGGGAATTAGCTATATATATATATATATATATATATATATATATATTTTGCTAATTTGGGATTAAGGGGAAATATCGTATGAAAAAACCCGCCTATAAGGGGAAATCGTCTATAAGGGGAAAAAATCAGGTCGACTTAACGAAACTACACGCTTTTTCTATAGGAATACGTAAACGGATGGTAATGGCCTTTTCACTACATAATCTATATGCCATTACTTCAATGTTGACCAATTTACGTACACGTATCTGTTAACACGTACAATTGGTGGGCCATTGAAATAACGTTGATGTATATCTGTTTTTCAAATTCTACCAAATGGCGAAATATAATCTTATGTATTTTATTGTTTTTTTTTCGCCTTTTCGAAAGGGCGTCTAGCGCCCTCTAAAATTTTTCCCCCTACCGTGGGTTTTAGCGT
Source organism: Holothuria leucospilota (assembly GCA_029531755.1). Lineage (NCBI taxonomy): Eukaryota > Metazoa > Echinodermata > Holothuroidea > Aspidochirotida > Holothuriidae > Holothuria > Holothuria leucospilota. Next base: position 591 of record JAIZAY010001353.1, on the reverse strand, counting down.
TATATATATATATATATATATATATATATATATACATACATACATACATACATACATACATACACACACACACACACACACACACACACACACACACACACATACATACATACATACATACATACATACATACATACATACATACATATATATATGCAATTAACACATTCAGAAAGTCTCGAAGAGCTTGACAAATGTTACCTCTAGTGAACAATAAACAAGTCATCGAGACAATCCCTGGGGCAAGTAACAGTACTTAGTTTTCTGCAGTGCACATGGTGACAAGTTACCTTCCAGTTGCAGATAAAGATTTAGGTTTTTATGCCAACTTTGTTAATTGTTCATGTTTTGAATGATAGGGTTTGTATACCTGGCCTTTTAAAAGGAGCATATAAAAATTGAGCCTAGGAAAGTTAAAAAAGCAAAACTGATACAGATTACTTAATCCGGGAAAAAAAATGGTACTTTTGGAAATCGTCAGTGGAGTCTGTTTCAGGTGTAACACTTGAATGATCTTTTCCTGCTTGGTAGTAATTAGAAACTCCTGCTTGGCATATCATAGTAGCTTAAGAGTGATATTACCTGTTTCAA
>JAIZAY010001457.1:0-14873 GCA_029531755.1 Holothuria leucospilota | reverse complement strand
GATTTCTAGAGATAATAAGCTGGATTAGAAAGCAAAACACGAAAGAAGTATTTGTCGTCTGCATACAGTTACACCATGAGTAGAAACGTATGGTGGATTTCATCCATGTGCCATGGCATTGCCAGCCGTCTGAAAAACCCAAATAGCATTTTCTCTCTGGTGTTGCTCTGTGTCACGAATGAGACCCGCACATTGGCTTGATGATTATGTTGAAATTGTGAACATAGATTTATAATCTGGTTGATCCAGGAAACTTGAGAAAACTTGTCAGAATGCAGTCAAAGAATTGGGCTTCTGTCCTCTTTAAGCTCATTTGCATATGGTTTCTTTAGATTCAGGGTAGGGGCATTTGTTTTGATCTAGTTTCTATGAAACAGTCATTTTGAGTTTAAAAACATCTGTCATCTTAAGGTTGTGGCTTTACGCAGCGCATACATCATACACAGCATTGTTCACATTATAACACCCCTTATTAAAGTATTAGTGGGGGAGATGAACACCTGATGTAGCATAAGAGATAGGATTCCAGTAAATTGAAAAGCATTAACATTACATGGTAATGGTGCGGCGGCTAAAATCCTTGTAAACCGTATCAACAGCTAATAGTTGGTAATCTTTTCACACTTAGATAGGTCTTAAAGTATTAGCATAATTAAACTTCTCGAGCTCTCTCCATTCGGATAACAGCTCCCCAGTCCCTGGTTACAGTCGTGTATCTGAGGTATGAATTTCCTACCTGGTGATAACTCTAACTGGGGCATTTGTAAACTTCTGAGCATTAGATCTATTTCAAAAGGAAACTAGATGTGTATTAAACAGAACACAAAAATGATAAGTTTACCAAACCTCTTGTTGGCCTTCGTTGTACATCAGACTACATTAAGTCAATTCGATGATTCAGGAGGCTTGTAAGCAGTGGCATTTAAGGTACCCCACAGAGCAAACTGTCTTTGCTCAGCCCTTTTCTAAGGCTTCCCAAACAAACAATGTAGACTTAAAAAGGAAAATGTCATACAGCCTGCTACAATGGCAATAGGTCTTAAGGTTCCCCAGTTGTTTCGCCCCACTTTCAGTGCACCCCAAAGGGCAAGTTGTTTCGCCCCAATGTACCAACCAGTTGGCCCCCTTGATTTTGCACACCGAGTTTACGAAAGTTTCCAAGCACAGTTTTGAATGTTCACACTTGTTATAAATTTGAACGAGAACTCCCAAAATGAGATTTGCTGGAACAAAAAAGGGTCAGCATTTTGAAAACAAAGAGATATGCCAAAATTGAAAAATATAAATTGAATGGCACTCCAAAATTCCCCCCAAAAAGAAACTTAAATGGCAAAAAGACGATGTATGTCTACAAAAAGTTGGTAGGCATTTAAAACGTGGAACATTTCAGTAGCCTTTGGCATTTGCACAAAAAATAATCATTTCATTGTAAGAAAAAGTTAAAATGAAATTTTCCATTATCGACTGGCATCCTGAAGGCTGAATCAATTGAGAGCCTATATATATCCTGCAAAGAAGGAGCGAGGAATAGAGTACTGAAGTGTGACGTCATTTTAGCCACTGGCTCCATACGAACAAAAACCCCTATTGCTTTATCGTAGGACTCAACTTCTTCAATTTATTGCAATGAAATGGCTTCTTTCATATATGATAGTCCAATATATGGTTTTATGTATATTCAAAGTATTTTTACATTTTTTTTTCAGGTTGGATTAAATTTCGTTTACTTTCGAACTGTAACTTTTAAGAGGTTTCCTAGATCTGGTATAGGGAGCTTTACACAGAAGTGCATGTCTTACGGTGTAATACGATATGGACCCATTAGCATTTTTTTACCGACTGGGGTTAACCTCATTTCAAGAATGAAATCAATGATGTAGGGTGCCATACGACCAGGAACATACTGGTAATTATTACTTGGCCCAAGTTGCATTTTCTTCGTCAATGACGGCTACATTGCGAACATCTTTTTAAATGATGTGTATCCTTCAATATGTTTGCACATTAAAGTGTAGTGGCTAGGCCTCCGAAAGTTCCTATCCTGTTGTACAGGGAACCTATGCATTAATGAATTTAAGTTTTTTTGCCAGTTGCAGGGATATTCAAACAAATAGGTAAAATAGTATTGTTCTATAGGTAGTAAGAATGCCATTGTGACAAATATTCAGCTCTACTTTGTGCCATGTGGTTTTATATATATGCATGAAAATCACAGTTTTTGAAGGTATTGCGTTAAGTACGTCAGGCTAATCAGGTCGAAGTTTGTTTAGAGCCATCGCCATGGGCAACTATGCGGAAGTGACGACATCACTTCGGTTCTCTATATCAATTTGAGCCTCTAAATCAGGAGTGCCCAACCTGTCGATCACAGTCTACTGGTAGACCGCCGACTGATCCCAAGTCGACCACGCCCTCAGAGTGTAGGAAAAAATTTAAAAAATAAAGTTCTTCCATGTGTAACGGTATGGCAGAGTATGTTTTGTAGATCTCCGGAGGCTGGCTACTTGAAAAGTAGATCTTGGGTTAAAAGAGGAAGGGCACCTGCTCTAAATCAATCTTTAATGCATTTCTGACATTATCAATAACATCTTAAGGTTCTTCTGCTAGCAAGTAGGCCTGGCGTATTATTATTAAAGGGCGAACTGGATGTCCCTTCGGGGCAGACTAGTGGTAGCCCTACAGTACAGTAGGTCTTCGGGATGAACTGACTTTTGGGATGAACTGGTAGTGAGGCAAAACAACTGTAGGAAACCAACCTAGGCTAGGCTAGGGCAGTGTTTTCCACGAGGGGTTTTAGGGTGGCCTGCCCCCGAGGGAAAATTGCTGCCCCCCTGAGTAGCAACTGCCACCTTAATAAATCCTGCCCTCCCACAAAAGCTCAGCTCGGCCTCCCGAAAAACTTGCCAATAGGCTGCTGCTATTTCAAATGTAGGCCCACACATATCTGTAAGCAAATGAAGTCATAAATTTGTAAAATGTTACCCATGTGTACTGTGGATCTGTCAAAAAGACTGCTAGTCAGCCGAGTGCCTCACATAGCAATGTGATTCCCCATCGCATACGCGCTTCTCACTTGGCTGCCCCCCCTCCCCCTCTTGAAAATCTGTGGAGAACACTGCAGGGCTACGGCCTACTGGCTATAAAGTATAAGATTACTATTTACTGGGACAGTTTTGTTTTTTGATGTTTACCACTTAGAGAAGGCACACAGAATTAATCTAGATACTGTAGTCTGGGCCTAAGTCTAAGCCAGTGGTTCTCAAACCTTCTGATGGTGGGGGTTAGATTGAGGTGGAAGGTCACAGAGCAGGATATCAGGCTTAGAGCACACTCGAGAAGAACAAAACCAATATTTAAGGGGCACAGAGCTCTATCTATGGCAAACAGTGGCAGAGGCTCAGAGCAAGTACGAATTCTTTAAAGGAAGCAGTTCCTTGAGAGTGCAATCTGCCTTTTTTACTGTCTCTTACAAGAGTATCCCAACATCAGCCCCACCATGGTAAGACTGAGGTCAGAATATCTGGCATTCCAGCCGCCCTACGGTAGATTGCAGAATATCACAACTTTAAGCTACACATTTGTGTCTACTTTTACCAATGGCAAAAGGATTTGCCAGATGAGCCAAGCTCCCTGACTGGAAGGGGGAAGCACCAAAGGCGCCAGACAGGTTGCCAGAGGATGGGTGATGCGTAATTTTTGGCACTCAAACACGCCGAAATTTGGAGGCTGACTATCAGTTAAAAATTTTGGTTTTTTATTGAAGAATCTGCCCTCCTTACGAACAAAGCAGTAAAGAAATTTGTCAGTTCGGCTGGTCACTGCAGACCTCCCAAATGACCTGCATTATGTGGGTTTGACCTGCCTTTGAACACCCGAACCCACTGACCCACCCAACCCTTTGTAAAACCCACATTTGAAATCCCCATATAGAGTCATGAAAACAAAACCCTGCCTTCAGCAGTTGAGTAGAATTGCACCATGCAACGCAACTTACCAGCAAAACCAAAAACAAATGCCAGCTCTGCGAGTTAGGGGCGGGGCTTGTCTTGGCCTGTTCAAACCAAAGATGTGATAATAAGAACGCAAAACTGATGACAATTTCTCATAAAAAAATGTAAAAAAATTGTTGTTTTTTTTATCCTTACTGCTGTCTCATACATTTTTGTGATTTACAGCATTCCGTTTTTACATTTAACTAACATTAAATCAATGGACTTTTTAACTCTGCCATTCTTCTCACCACATTTTCACATCAAGATTAGAAAGCAAAACGAATAATCGTATGTTTTGAGGTACTGTATAGGTAACTTTGTACGTAAACAGTGATACCTTAATTAGGCCAGGTTCGTGTTGTGGTCTGAAGTTCAAGTTAAAAGCACAGTACAGTCAGTATGTACATCTGTAGGTCTGTAATTGTATGCAAACACCCATACATTAGGCTGCGCCCCTCTGCACAGAAGTTGACATACAATGCAAGAAGATGGCGCTGGCACGGGGATCAGTGTTCTTCCGATCACTGCTTGCACTGTGAAAACTTAGTTGTTACAGTATCTGAGTAACAGACTAGTGGGTGCATTTTATGTAAAACATGCATATTAATTTGTGAGGTATAAAAATGTGCCTTGTACATTTACGAAATGATACCTGAAACGTGGCCTCCGTGAACTATGGGCGAAAGTTTGACAACTGATGGCTCGAACTAGCTGCTGCTCTAGGTGTGCTTCATCCTTAGCCACACTGATTTAGGCACAGTATCGAACATGATACTTATGTAGGAGTATACAGTACATACATGCATTACATACTGTTGCATAAAACTAAAACTTTAAAACACAAACACATGTGTACCTACACCTGTGTTTTGGTGTAACTTGTACGGTATGGTGTAAACTAGTCAGGTAACTGAACTGACATATTGCGAGCTTCAAAGTTTTTCCATTTTACTGAAGGTTCAGTGAGAGACTTGGGCTTCAATTATGGTTCAAACTGAGAAGAAATACAGTAAAACAGGCTAGGGGTGCGGCAGCAATATTTTTCCTCTTCTTCACCCTGCAAGTAGTGCACCCATATAGGATTTGCAAATCAGTTAAAGCGATGGGCAAAACAGAAGTTGATTATTCCAGTAGTCCATTCAGAGCACGGAACTTGAACGGAAACTGTTTTATGAATATCATTGTGATTATCAAATTTTTTTATTGTTGCGATGGTATTCAAGTAGGCCTATTGCCCAACACTAACTGTCAATCCAGTGTTATGCTTTACAACTCAAAAATTCAGGCCAGTTTTGTTGACTAATTTGCAAAAAAAGTGCCAACCATTTTGCATGTACAGCAGACACTTCTATAGGCTAATTCAAAAAATTTTGAAGAGGGGAGGGGGATCCCTCCCCCAGGCCGGCAGTCTAGTAACGGACAGGGGTGGACCTGCATTTCGCCTCCTGGAGCTTGGGAGCTATGTCATTGTAAGGGGATAACTTACTTCATCATACCTGTCGAGGCTCACCACAAAACTGGGATTTTCTTGAGGAAGGCAGACTTCCCTGGCAGGGTTCATGTGTCCTCCCTGCCCCAAATGGCCCAATCCATCTATTATTCCATGTCCAGTGTTGGTAAGTCACCAGTAGGATTATTTTGTTGTTCACCATACGAAGGTTTAGGTATACTGAAGGAGAAACATTTGGCCTCCGAAACTAACAAGGTTGCGGAAAACCGCATCCTGAAATGGATGAAGTCACAACAGGCCGCACTTATCCTGTGTTAGTGGCCAGTAAACTCTAATCAGTCATCCTACAATGTCGTCAGACAGAGAAATGGGGCTGACGGTGCACTTTGTGCACTGTACAGTATGCCGAAGATCTTCGGTGTAGACAAAGGAAAACGCTTGGCGTAGTGGCATGAGAATTTACTCGAGTTGGCGTACAATTTACCTATTGACTATATATTTTGTACTGCAAACTAGCTAAAATTATAAGTCAAAACTGCAGCTATAAAATGTTCTGCTGCAATTTGTTTCCACTTTAATTCACTCTGAGTCTCACACAAAATATGATTATTTCCTTCTAAATACGAAAGAATGTGTGTAACTTTTTGCTTCAAGTATGATGAATGATTATTGTACAACAGGCAATGTTATGTAGTATTGCGTGGTATAAATCATGCCTTTGGCTTAGTTGGCGTACGAATGCTTACACAGCATATTTTTGGCATCTGCAAATACATGGAATGCACCCTAGGGATGAGGTCGAGGGCCAAATTCCAAAAAGTCAGAAAAACTTAAAAATAATTGAATGATTCTTTTGCAGAATTGTGGATAAAGCGAGCACATCATTGAATAAAACATCACAAATGCATTGTTAGGTACTGTCACTCAGCAATTGCATTTCATTTTGTTTTTAAAACTGCAAGTACAAGGTTTCCCCTGGTATTCTTTTGGTGAGGCAGCCACCTCACAATTTTGGCCACCATCTCACAGAAATTTGCTATAATTGCCACCTGTACTGTACTAGCTACAGAACTGATAGTTCTCCCTCACTGTTTGTGTAAAAGCCGGCACCATAATCCATATTACCCTCATTAACTAATACCACCTTACACTCCCTAAAACCCAGGGGAAACCCTGAAGTATATTGAAAAATGACTTGCACTGTTTCAGTGATTTTAATTTCAGAAATCAATCAAAATACAGTAGGCTACATTCAAAAATTAGATTTCAAGGATATAGCTTTGCTACCAGCTTTATCACCATAAATACACACATTCAGCAAATGCACCACACATAACTATAGGTCTATGCCACCATGTACAAAACAACATGGTACACAAAACAAAATACCCACTCTTGGACACAGGCATTTGGAGCATTATATATACACACTATAATATATATATTAACAAGATAGGACGGCTTCAACGGTCGCTATGTGGCAGTTGCAATTCACAACACTGACATGCGTTGTGATTGGCAAATGACGAAGCCCACATCTGCAAAGCGCACTTGCCTTCTGCTGTGCTTTCCTTGCATGCATTGGGCCTCTAGGCCCTATGTGTTCTGTGAGAGAGACCAAATGGATAGCTACGCAGGTAATCACAACTGCCGCATAGGGACCATTGAAGCCATCCTACCTTGTAAATATATATCATGTGTATATGAATGCTCCGAATGCCTGTGCTCTTGGCTACAGCCTACAGATACCACTGAACAAGGAATAGGCCTAGCGTATGACGTTACGCCTGCTACATTGGCTAGCACCACATCAGGAGAAGTGGAGAACAAGCTTGTAAATAGTCAAATGGTGACTTCAAATACATAATTTAAAATACATGTGAGATTATTGACCCTTATTTCAAGTGTGCAATGTTTCTCTTGTCGAATATTTTTTTAAAAAACACAAAATCAATCCAGGCAGCACTGACATGGCCTGGAGGACATTTGGGCTGCATTTGAGAATCACTGGTCAAGGCCTATAAGTTTTACTGTACGTTAGGCCTAATGTAAGTTGTAACTTACACTCTTACAGCTTGAAAAGTAGGCGGTAGGCCTGGCCTCTTCTTGTTACTTTGCCTAATGAGTAATGTAAGTTACATTCACGACTATAACGTTAGGCTTAGCCTAAGTTAGGTCTAACGTTAGGCCTACGGGAAAGTAGGCTATGCCTACACAAGGAACAAACCTTTAATATCAGTCATCGCTAACACTTCTCTTCTCCCCTGGTCAATGAATAATATTTCACTTTTCAGCTCTCTCTTTTACTGGTAACTTTCATGGAAAGTTTGTCAGCACAGTTATGCTGTATACAGTTATACGTTGCCTAAGCACAGGAGAGACTACTTTTCCCTGTGTAAACACAGTATTAAGAAATAAACAAACTGCATTCAATTGGTAATGTACGAGCCTACTAACGTTAGGCCTAGCAGTTCAGAAATGATTTGGCTCAAATATGAGGACAACCGTGCTAGCTAGCACTGTGATAAAAGGTGCATAGATGCTGTGACAGAGAAAACATGGTGTCGGCTTTCGATATTACACTGGGGAATGAAAGTTCGTATTGCAATATTTACTTTTGTCAAACAACGACTGGAGCTACTTCAATTTAACTTAATAAGTGGTCAAAATAAAGACTGGGAAGCACCCCTTGTTTGAGTTTTAGTAACACTTATTTAGCACGCATCGTATCCCTATTCCTTTGTGTACAAATTTTGTTTCAAATATGAGGCCAAATATGCGTCTAAAATAAAGACAGAAATTTCATATTTTTAATAAAAGCTTTTGTTACATAACGTCCAGTGCAAATCCGATTTATATTAATAAGTCATTTATGAACCTCCGTGGTCAAAATTTAGACTGGGAAGCACTCCTTGTTTGAGTTTTAGTAACACTTATTTAGCACGCATCGCATCCCCATACCTTTGTGTACAAATTTTGCTTCAAATATGAGGCCAAATATGCGTCTAAAATAAAGACAGAAATTTCATACTAGCTTTTGTTAAATAACGTCCAGTGCAAATCGATTTATATTAATAAGTCATTTATGAACCTCCGTGGTCAAAATTTAGACTGGGAAGCACTCCTTGTTTGAGTTTTAGTAACACTTATTTAGCACGCATCGCATCCCCATACCTTTGTGTACAAATTTTGCTTCAAATATGAGGCCAAATATGCGTCTAAAATAAAGACAGAAATTTCATATTTTTAATAATAGCTTTTGTTTAATAACGTCCAGTGCAAATCCGATTTATATTAATAAGTCATTTATGAACCTCCGTGGTCAAAATTTAGACTGGGAAGCACTCCTTGTTTGAGTTTTAGTAACACTTATTTAGCACGCATCGCATCCCCGTACCTCTGTGTACAAATTTTGCTTGAAATATGAGGCCAAATATGCGTCTTAAAATAAAGACAGAAATTTCATATTTTTAATAATAGCTTTTGTTAAATAACGTCCAGTGCAAATCCGATTTATATTTATGAACCTCCGTGGTCAAAATTTAGACTGGGAAGCACCGCTTGTTTGAGTTTTAGTAACACTTACTTAGCACGCATCGCATCCCCGTACCTCTGTGTACAAATTTTGCTTCAAATATGAGGCCAAATATGCGTCTTAAAATAAAGACAGAAATTTCATATTTTTAATAATAGCTTTTGTTTAATAACGTCCAGTGCAAATCGATTTATATTAATAAGTCATTTATGAACCTGCGTGGTCAAAATATAGACTGGGAAGCACCGCTTGTTTGAGTTTAGTAACAACGTTATTTAGTCTAGCAGGCATCCCCGTACTCTCGTGTACAAATTTTGCTTTGAAATATGAGGCCAAATATGCGTCCATAAGAATAAAGACAGACAATTTCATTATTTTAATAATAACTTTGTGAAACTACTGTACTTCCCCGGTGCAAATCCGATTTATATTTATGAACCTCCGTGGTCAAAATTTAGACTGGGAAGCACCGCTTGTTTGAGTTTTAGTAACACTTATTTAGCACGCATCGCATCCCCGTACCTCTGTGTACAAATTTTGCTTCAAATATGAGGCCAAATATGCGTCTAAAATAAAGACAGAAATTTCATATTTTTAATAAAAGCTTTTGTTACATAACGTCCAGTGCAAATCCGATTTATATTAATAAGTCATTTATGAACCTCCGTGGTCAAAATTTAGACTGGGAAGCACTCCTTTTTTGAATTTTAGTAACACTTATTTAGCACGCATCGCATTCCCATACCTTTGTGTACAAATTTTGCTTCAAATATGAGGCCAAATATGCGTCTTAAAATAAAGACAGAAATTTCATATATTTAATAATAGCTTTTGTTTAATAACGTCCAGTGCAAATCCGATTTATATTAATAAGTCATTTATGAACCTCCGTGGTCAAAATATAAACTGGGAAGCACCGCTTGTTTGAGTTTAAGTAACACTTATTTAGCACGCATCGCATCCCCGTACCTCTGTGTACAAATTTTGCTTGAAATATGAGGCCAAATATGCGTCTTAAAATAAAGACAGAAATTTCATATTTTTAATAATAGCTTTTGTTTAATAACGTCCAGTGCAAATCGATTTATATTAATAAGTCATTTATGAACCTGCGTGGTTAAAATATAGACTGGGAAGCACTCCTTGTTTGAGTTTAAGTAACACTTATTTAGCACGCATCGCATCCCCGTACCTCTGTGTACAAATTTTGCTTGAAATATGAGGCCAAATATGCGTCTTAAAATAAAGACAGAAATTTCATATTTTTAATAATAGCTTTTGTTAAATAACGTCCAGTGCAAATCCGATTTATATTTATGAACCTCCGTGGTCAAAATTAAGACTGGGAAGCACTCCTTGTTTGAGTTTTAGTAACACTTATTTAGCACGCATCGCATCTCCATACCTTTGTGTACAAATTTTGCTTCAAATATGAGACCAAATATACGTCTTAAAAAAAGAGACAGAAATTTCATATTTTCAATAATATCTTTTGTTTAATAACGTCCAGTGCAAATCCGATTTATATTAATAAGTCATTTATGAACCTCCGTGGTCAAAATTTAGACTGGGAAGCACTCTTTGTTTGAGTTTTAGTAACACTTATTTAGCACGCATCGCATCCCCATACCTTTGTGTACAAATTTTGCCTTCAAATATGAGGCCAACATGCGTTTTAAAAATAAAGACAGAAATTTCTATATTTTTTATAATCGCTTTTTGTTTAATAAACGTCCAGTGCTAGCGATTTATATTAATAAGTCATTTTATGAACCTCTCGTGGTCAAAATTTAGACTGGGAAGCACTCCTTGGTGCGTTTTAGTTAACACTCTATTTGAACGCACATCGCATCCCCGTAAACCTTTGTGTACAGATTTTGCTTCAAATATGAAGGCCAAAATATGCGTCCTTAAAATGAAGACAGGAAATTCCATAGTTTTGTCACAATAGATTTTGTCTAATAAAGTCAGTGCAAATCCGAGTTATTTAATAAGGTCATTATGAACCTCCGTGGTCAAAATATAGACTGGGGAAGCACCCTTTTTTTGAGTTTAATTAACACCTAAGTTAGCACGCATCGAACACCATACCTTTGTGTACAAATTTTGCTCAAATATGACGGAAAAAATATGCGTCTTAAAATAAAGACAGGAAATTTCATACTAGCTTTTTGTTAAATAACGTCCAGTGCAAATCGATTTTATATTAATAAGTCATTTATAATCCTCTCCGTGGTCAAATCTTTAGACTGGTAAGCACCGCTTGTTTGGAGTTTTAGTAAGACTTATTTAGCACGCATCGCATCACTCATTACCCTTTGTGTACAATTTTGTTTCAAATATGAGGCCAATATATGCGTCTTAAAAAAAGAGCAGAAAATTTCATATTTTTTCATAATAGCTTTTGTTTAATAACGTCGCAGTGCAAATTTTCCGATTTATATTAATAAGTCATTTATGAACCTCCGTGGTCAAAATTAAGACTGGGAAGCACTCCTTGTTTGAGTTTTAGTAACACTTATTTAGCACGCATCGCATCCCCGTACCTTTGTGTACAAATTTTGCTTCAAATATGAGGCCAAATATGCGTCTAAAATAAAGACAGAAATTCCATATTTTTAATAATAGCTTTTGTTAAATAACTTCCAGTGCAAATCGATTTATATTATATTAATAAGTCATTTATGAACCTCCGTGGTCAAAATTAAGACTGGGAAGCACTCCTTGTTTGAGTTTTAGTAACACTTATTTAGGCACGCATACGCATCCCCCGTACCTTTGTGTACAAATTTTTGCTTCAAATATTAGGCCAAATATGCGTCTAAAATAAAGACAGAAATTCCATATTTTTAATAATAGCTTTTGTTAAATAACTTCCAGTGCAAATCGATTTATATTATATTAATAAGTCATTTATGAACCTCCGTGGTCAAAATTTAGACTGGAAAGCATTCCATGTTTGAGTTTAAGTAACACTTATTTAGCACGCATCGCATCCCCATACCTTTGTGTACAAATTTTGCTTGAAATATGAGGCCAAATATGCGTCTAAAATAAAGACAGAAATTTCATACTAGCTTTTGTTAAATAACGTCCATTGCAATCGATTACTATTATAAAGTCATTTATGAAACCTCCGTGGGCAAAATTTAGACTGGGATAGCACTGTCCTTTTTTTGAATTTTAGTAACCTTATTTAGCCACGCATCGCATTCCCATACCTTTGTGTACAAATTTTGCTTCAAATATGAGGCCAAATATTGCGTCTTAAATAATAGACAGAAAATTCTTGATTTTTAAATAATACTTTTGTTTTAATACGTCCAGTGCCAATCCGATTTATAATTAATAAGTCATTTATGAACCTCCGTGGTCACAATATAAACTGGTGAAGCACCCCTTGTTTGAGTTTTAGTAACACTTATTTTAGCACGCATCCGCATCCCCGTACCTCTGTGTACCAATTTTGCTTCCAAATATGAGGCCAAATATGCGTCATAAAAAATACGACAGGAAATATTCTATTTGTAATAAGTGCTTTTGTTAAATAATGTCCAGTGCAAATCCGATTTTATATTAATAAGTCTTTAATGACCTGTGGCGAAAATATAACTGGGAACGGCACCGCTTGTTTGAGTTTTAGTAACACTTATTTTAGCTACGCATCGCATCCCCCATACTTTGGTTACAAAATTTTGCTTCAAAATATGAGGCCACAATATGCGTCCTAAAATAAAGTACGAAAATTTTTCATACTACTACTAGCTTTTTGGGTTAAATAACGGCCCAGTGCAAATCGATTAATATTAGTAAGTCATTATGCACCGCCGTGGTCCAAAAATTGTAGAACTGGGAAGCACTCCTTTTTTGAATTTTAGTAACACTTATTTAGCACGCATTCGCATTCCCATACCTTTGTGTACAAATTTTGCTTCAAATATGAGGCCCAAATATGCGTCTTAAAATAAGACAGAAATTTCATATTTTTAATAGTAGATTTTGTTAAATACCGTCCAGTGCAAATCCGATTTATATTTATTTATAACCTTCCGTGGTCACAATATAGACTGGTAAGCACTCCATTGTTTGGAGTTTTAGTAACATTTATTTAGGCACGCATCGTATCCCTATCCCTTTTGGCGTACAAATCTTGCTCAAATATGATGCCAAATATGCGTCTTAAAATAAAGACCGAAACTTCTATATTTTTACTAATAGCTTTTGTGGGGATAATACGTCCAGTGGCAAATCCGATTTATATTAATAGTCATTTCTGAACCTCCGTGGGTCAAATTTGAACTGGGAAGCACCCCATGTGTTGAGTTTTATGAACACTTATTTAGGGCACGCATCCCATCCCCATACCTTTTGTGTACAAATTTTTGCTTCAAATATGAGGCCCAAATATGCGTCTTAAAATAAAGACAGAAATTTCAATTTGTAATAATAATAGCTTTTGTTTAATAACGTCCATTGCAAATCCGATTTATATTAATAAGTCATTTATGAAACCTCCCGTGGTCAAAATTTAGACTTGGGAAGACACTCCTTGTTTGGGTTTTTTAGTAACACTTATTTAGCACGCACGCATCTCCATACCTTTGTGTAGCAAATTTTGCTTCAAATATGAGGCCCAAAATATGCGTCTAAAATTAAAGACCACAGAAATTCATTCATATTTTTAATAATAGAAGCTTTTGTTAAAATGACGATCCAGTGCAAATCCGATTTATATTAATAAGTCATTTATGAACCTGCGTGGTCAAAATATAGACTGGGAAGCACTCCTTGTTTGAGTTTTAGTAACACTTATTTAGCACGCATCGCATCTCCGTACCTTTGTGTAGAAATTTTGCTTCAAATATGAGGCCAAATACGCGTCTTAAAATTAAGACAGAAATTTCATACTAGCTTTTGCCAAAATAACGTCCAGTGCAAATCCGATTTATATTAATAAGTCATTTATGAACCTCCGTGGTCAAAAAATAGACTGGGAAGTACCCCATGTTTGAGTTTTAGTAACATCTATTTAGCACGCATCGCATCCCCATACCTTTGTGTACAAATTTTGCTTCAAATATGAGGCCAAATATGCGTCTTAAAATAAAGACAGAAACTTCATATTTTTAGTAATAGCTTTTGTGAAATGACGTCCAGTGCAAATCCGATTTATATTAATAAGTCATTTATGAACCTCCGTGGTCAAAATTTAGACTGGGAAGCACTCCTTGTTTGAGTTTAAGTAACACTTATTTAGCACGCATCGCACCCCCATACCTTTGTGTACAAATTTTGCTTCAAATTTGAGACCAAATATGCGTTTTAAAATAAAGACAGAAACTTCATATTTTTCATAAGAGCTTTTGTTACCTTACGTCCACTGCAAATTCGATTTATCATAAAAAGTCATTTATGAACCTCCGTGGTCAAAATTTAGACTGGAAAGCACTCCTTGTTTGAGTTTTAACACTTATTTAGCACGCATCGTATCCCTATACCTTTGTGTCAACCCCTCCTAGGTTGGGATAACCTCTCACAGAGCTCATAAGGCTAAGGAGCGGTCGGGTTCGTTGATTACTCGGTGCAGTCCTATTAAAACACGTCAGTCATACTCAGAGACTCGAAATAATAATTCAAACACAATCTTCTAAAGTAATAAGGCAAAATATACAATAATATTCAATACGCAGACTCTCATCAGCCACAAAACTCTTTGAGCATGAATAATCACACAAGAATAGCAACAATTCACATCTATAATCATAATATTAAATATTCATAAATTCAACAAAGTCAATCTCGGGCCCAGTAGTGTAATACATCTGGGCGTCGGTATAGGCACCAACTCGTCCGACCCTCTAAGTCAGCAGTGGCGACCCCCTTTTTCCCCCCCCCG
>JAIZAY010000786.1:0-30229 GCA_029531755.1 Holothuria leucospilota | reverse complement strand
AAGTATGCAATGCATTGTGTTTTTGTGTACTGTAAAGTTTGGCAAGCATCATGGTGGGATGATCTTCACACTAAAACAAAAGCATTACTGTCAAAAGGTAGGGAAATCATTTTCTTTTCCACATATAGAAAAAATGTTTGTCTCGTTCATGATCACGAAATTGTAATAGTGCCAAATAGACTGTTTAAGTGCAGGACATTGCTTAAATAGCTGAGCTTAAGTATGACTATAGTTCATTGCTGCCTACCATACAGTGATGTGCTTTTATAAGTAAGGAACATAGAATGGACTTGGGGTTACTTTGGGGGTACTTGAAGGTTTGCCAATGATTTCACAATACCCTGTCAGATATAAAATAACACAATGTCTCATTTATTTAAATCACCTAAAAAATTACAACAAGTTGAGGATCAAAATGTTGGAGACAGGTTTTTATTTCCTTCAAATAAATGTAAGCCCTTGTTATTAGAGTGCACAACCTAAAAGCTGTGTATAAGGTACTGGATACCAGGCATTCATTTAGTGTACTTGAAAGTTTGGCAAGTTAAGTAGGATACCTTTAAATTGAAACAAAAAGTTGCTTTCTTTCTGAAGGCAGGAAAATCATATGCTTTATTTTATACAGGTCACTTTGAATTATTAAGAGACAGCATTTATCATTGAAATAATTTATATCAACAGTCCTGAACAGTACATAGAAAAAATTCAAGTTTGATGACAATTCATATCTGATTTTACAATTATCAAGGTCAGGAATAGAAGCCTTCATTTTTTAGGGTGACTGGTATTTGATTCTCAAAAATATCAAAATAGGTTGTTGACTTTAAAATGATATATCCAAATGGGGAAATTATTTCAGCCCAGCTGAATGCAAAACTTGTACTAGTTACATACTAAAACGAACTTGTCGTACGGTCCTTTTGAGGATACTTCAAATTCTAGCAAAGAGAATCTTATACCTTGAGATTGAAAGATGGAGGAATTTTTGTCTTAATCATAAATTTTACAATGCAATCATGGCAAATGGACTGTCTAGGTGCATTAAATTACTTCAGCTAAGTGAATATTTTACTATATTTGTTTACTAGCTACCAATGCACTGCTTTTGCAAGTAGAGAACATGGAACCAGCCAGACACACTTTCATAGGAGCACCTGAAAATTTGGGAATGAATTAACAACCATGTCAGATTGAAAATAACAGGATTACTGTCTCATTCATGAAATTCACATGAAACTTTAATACAGCATATTGAAAGGTTTTGGGACGATTTTTTATTTGCTTACATGTAAGCCCTTGTCCGTATTGCAGTGCATAACCTTAAGGGCTGGTGCTAAGTGTACAATGCGATAGTTTTTTAGCATGCTGTAAAGTTGGCAAACATCATGGTGGATAATTACCTTCAAACTAAAACAAAACATTACTGTCAAAAGGGCAGACAAATTTATTTTCTTTTCCTCATACAGGCACCAATGTTTTGTCTCGTTATGGTCACTAAACTGGTAATAGCCCCAATATACTTTTAAGTGCGGCATTGCTTGCTGAGCTTTAGTATGACTATAGTTCATTGTTTGGCTTACCATACAGTGACTTTTTTATAAGTAATGAACATAGAACGGACTTGGGGTTACTTTTGGGTACTTGAAGTTTGTCAATGATTTCACAATACCCTGTCAGAATGTAAATAACTCAATTAATGTCTCATTATAAAATCACCAAAAAATTACAACAAATTGAAATCAAAATGTTGGAGAAAGGTTTTTATTTTCTTCTTATCGTATACAACAAATTTCAGTACATAGCAACATCCTGATGGCTAATGAAACGAGTCACACAGAGATGGGGCCACCAACCTGCTTTCCAAGAATCCCCCAATCTTCATTTGGGAGGTATGGGCTATGAGAGGAGCCCTTCCACCTACCATCTCTGATTGATTTGGGCCCCATGAACCCTCAGGGTCCCTGGACGTTATCCCCCTTTCCCCCCGCTTGCTATGCTCGCTGTCCTTAATTGTTGTTTCCGCAATGCTCGCCCTACTCAACCTGTAATATTGTGTTTGTGTACGGAAACGCTGCTTGTGCTTCATCAGTGTACTTTAATTAAATTTTGGGCAGACTCCGGTGGGATACTTCAAATTGGAACAAAAATATGTTTTCTGAAGACATGAAATTACATATACTTTTATTATATTATAACCTACAGGTCAAATTAAATTTGAGAGGGAAGTTTTCTAGCAGCCTGCATTTTTTGTTTTGGGCTAATAATTACATTACCAGCAATGACTTTACATATAAAAATTTTTGTTTCTAGCAATTCTTGAATTCTTTTGTGAATTATCACTGAGGAGAGACCTTGTACTGTTTTGACTGTATTGCCGGTCTTTGGAAGGCATGTAATTTGCAGATGATTTTAAAAATTTTGAAATAGCCAAGTATAGGTATAGTTCTTTGCAAGCTTCTGTACAGAAAAAATGTATTTGCAAGAGAGAACAGGAAAAAAGCTTGGGCTCTATTTAGGGGTACTTTAATTACCACTTTTTGAATGATTTTTCACATATCCGTCAGAATATGAAATAATAGATTTAATATATTAATTGAAAAATTAGCAAAGAAAGTAACAATTGAAATGTATAGCAAGGAACTAGGGGCTCCATGGACAAGAGACTCAGGGAGGGGTCCCACCTAAGCCACTTTTGCAAAGATCCTCCAATCCCATGGGGAAGGTACAGGTTTGGAGATGAGACCTTCCACTCCATCTCTGAGTTGAGTTGGTCCCCCTCAACCCTCATGGTCCCTGGACACATTGTCCACCCAGTCCACTCCGCTCGCTACGCTACTTGCCCGTTTTGTTACCGCAAGGCTCAATATGACTCAACCTAAAAGTTGTGTTTATTACAGGATACCACACATTTCCTTTCATTAGTGACTTTTAGTTTGGCACTTTTAAGTGGGATGTCCTTGGAATTTGGAACAGAAGAATGTTTTCGAAGGGATAAAATACATAGTTTTTAGTGTATTGTAAACTACAGTCAATTAAATTAAGGTAGAAGTTTCCCAGGCAGCTGCATTTTTGTTTGGCTAATTAATTATGTTACAAGACCTGATCTGTACATATAAAATTGTTTCATAGCAATTTCTTATTCTTTTTGGTGGGAATTATCAATGAAGAGATCCCTTGATACGTTTTGGAACTATAATTGCCTCTTGGAAGGCATGTCATATTGCAACATATTGTAAAAAACATTGAAATAGCCAGGGTATTAGGTTAGTTCATTCAATATTCGTACAGAAAAGTGCATTTGCAAGAAGGAAACAGGAAAACAAGTTTTGGACTCTATTTTGGGGTAACTTAAAATTCACACTTTGTGATATTTCACAAATATCCTGTCAGATATGAAATAATATGGATTATATATTTAATTGAAAAAAATTAAATTAGCAAAGAAATATAACAATTTTAAATGTGTATCAATATCCTCGGGTGCTCCACGTACACGAGACTAGGAGGGTCCCAAGCCCCACTTTCGAAAGAACCCCTCTAATCCCCCTGGGGAGGTACAGGTTTGAATGAGACCTTCCACCTACCAGCTCTGATTTGATTTTAGTCCCCCTCACCCTCAGGGTCCCTGGCCATTGTCCACCCAGTCACCTGCTTTCTACTCTCCTGCCGTGTTGTTACCACATATGCTCAACATACTCAACCTAAATATTGTTTGGCACAGGATACACACATTGGTGGTTTCATCAGTGTACTTTTAAGTTTGCCAACTTAAGTGGATGCCGTGGAATTGGAACAAAAATATGCTTCCGAAGAGATTAAATGCATGGTTTTATGGTATTGTAACTACAGGTCCACATTAAATTTAAGAGAGAGAGTTTTCCAGGCAGCCTGCATTTTTTGTTGGGCTAATTAATTACTGGTAACTTACCATACCTGATTTTGGTATATAAAACAACAAATTGTTTCATACAATTATTATTCTTTTGTAAATTATAAATGAAGAGAGACTTGTCTGTTTGGTTTGTAATTGCCCTTTTTGGAAGGCATGAATTTGAAGAATTTTAAAACATTTGAAATACCAAAAGTATAGGATATTTATTGAAAGCTTCTGACAGAATCATTTGCAAGAAGGAAACATAAAAACAAGTTTGGGCTCTTTTTTGGGGGTTTTAAAATTAACATTTGTAAATGATTTCACAATACCGTCAATATAAAAAAATAATGTGTTTAAAATACATTAAGAAAATTACAAAGAAAAGTATAACAAATTGAAATTGTGGCAAGACCCTGGGTGCTCCACGGACAAGAGACTGGGAGGGGGCCCAACTCACTTTCCAAAGAACCTCTAATCTCCATGGGGAGGACGGGTTATGAGGGACCTTCCACCTACCAGCTCTGATTGATTGGGGGGCCCCCCCCCAAAACCCTCGGGGTCCCTGGAATTTTGTGCACATCGTACTGCCGTGTTGTTACCGCAATGCTCAACATACTAAACCTGAAAATTGTGTTTGGTACAGGATACCACACATTGTGCTTCATCAGTGTACTTTAAAAATTTGGCAACTTAAGTGGGATGCCTTGGAATTTGAACAAAAATATGTTTCTGAAGAGATTAAATACATAGGTTTTAGTGTATTATAAACTGCAGGTCAAATTCAATTTAAGAGAGAAGTTTCCAGGCAGCCTGGCATTTTTGTTGGGCAATTAATTATGTTACCAACTGATCTGTACATATGAAAAATTTTGTTTCATAGCAATTACTTATTCTTTCGGTGAATTATCAATGAAGAGAGACCTTGATACTGTTTTGAGTAGTAATTGCCTTTTTGACACCAAAATTTCAAAATGGAGTCTCATAAAAATTTCAACTGTAGTCATGTGCAGAAAGGTCTAAATTATTGGAAAAAACAAGTTCTGGAGCTTAAACTCTTTCGTAATATGTGAGAAAATTTGTCCTACCCAGGAAAATAGGGGAACTTTGATCAGAAAAAACATTAATATTTCAGGGCTCAGTGAAAAGCCTTTACAGAGATAATATACCACAGTTGGTATTTCTCATTTACATTAGTTGTACTTCATGGGCAAGGAAAATCTCTTTCAAACTGTTTCCGTCACTTAATATTTAATGGTAAGTTTTATTTGGATGAAAATCCCTTCAAACATTTTTGTGTCATACATGCCTGAGAGGGGAAAGTAGATTCAAAGCAGGGGTATATGACACCTGTACCTAGGTTACTCATCCACACAAATCCAGAGCAAATTGTATTTGTTTTACCAACTTCTATTTTCAGGATAATGTGTTTCGGAGCCCTTTAGTTAACAATATGATATGTTACGGAGGCTTCAAAATGGTTAACATGGTACAAAAGTAAAAAGACCACCAATAAAAATTTAAATTAACTTTCAAAAACATATTATATCATAAACTCAACACTTTCAACATTTGTTACAAACAAATTACATTTACTTATTACTGTATCAAACACTTTCTTGATTGTTAGCCGTTTGCAAATGGGGAATTTCCCTTTTGGGGAATTCACATGACCTAAAGTTACTAGGGGACTAAATTTGTGGTTTACGCTGACCGCACAACCACGGCAGCTCTCGTTGAATTCTCATCTGCGATAAAATTGAAAAGTCCATTTGCGAAGTAGTGTAAGAATCCTTCTTCTTGCTCAACGTCATGATATAAGAGCCAGTCAAAAAATTCGTTGTTAAGCTTTCTGTACCACATTATTTATCCTTTTTCATAAAAATCCTAGAATTAGAACCTATATACATTGCACAGGTTCTTAAAGCAAGAGCAGTGCACATATTATTTAACCCCCTAACTTACTGTAAATAGTATGTGCCAAATACCCACGCTTTTTACTGATATTCACTCGCAGTTTGTGAGGCATCCTAAATTATCTCCTGATTTTTCCACTGTCCATCCAATTTTCGGAAACATGAATTTACGATTCCCATGAGAACGGGATTCTCAATCCGGTGGATGTGCTGTTTTTCGGAAAATGATAGAGGCCTAAAATAGGGATAAGGGCAATGAAAAAATTGTACAGATTTCCTATAGGTTGTGCCACCGTGCCCCCCCCCCCCGAAATGATGTTTGTTTGAATGTCTGTCTTGACGTCACAGGACCATCGACCAATCGGACAAAGGACAAAGCAACCGCGTGATCTTCAAATCAAGATTTTTTTTACCTTTTGCAAAGGCGTAATGTTCCCTGTTGGTCCAGAACGGATGAAACTGAGCACCATGGAGGAATATTCATACTTTGTAGCACACGTTTGAAATAGATTTTTAGGACCAACTAACATAAAGTTAGGTGAATTTAGGTGGAGGAAAGCCCTTCCAAAAAACGTACTTCTCCTGGGAGATTCCCATTGAAAAATGTCGAAATTGGTATTTTTTTATAAAAATTGGCACCTTCACGCCAAACATATCAAGTTAAATGTACATGAATAGAAAAGGATGACATCTTAAGCTTTCAAAACAGGTTTGAAAAGGTTTGTACGTTCTTAATTTGATCATTTGAGAGGCGAATATGTAGCAGTAAAATCACATGCGCCACACAGCTAAGGAGAGCGTTCTGCTGCAATTTCATCACGATGTTCCGTTCTGCTTATTAGGCACCTAAAGCAAAGCTTAATAAATATAATTCAAGGTGAACAGCAACTGTCCTTTGTTTCCAGACATCCCTACGTATAAGCCCATAAACCTATACAAGGGCACCAAATCTCAAAGATTTACCTTTAAAAATCAAAGAGTTTTCCCCAGACCAGGAGTTCAAACACAATTAGAAGAAAGTTATGGTGATATCTAGCATGTGCACTCATAAGCTGCATTATAAAAACCTTAACAAACCCTGCCTTGGTCATTTAAACGCTACTACTGATGACGTTTCTGCCGACAATGAAAGAAACAGAAACCGGTCTAGGTGGTTTGTCTCATAAAACCTCTTATGGCAAATTAAGAACAACTCAACATTCCTTGAAAAGAGTGGAATTCCACTACAGCTGTTGATTGTATCAGGTATATCATTATGGGTAATTTTCCCCTAAAAACATCATTGTACATGTTCGCCGACTTGGTAACATCAGATAGTGACCGCCTAACCCTGTTTCACAATGTTATTGCATATGCTGTACATTTCATGAAGTCCCTGAAATAGGGTGATATGTTAACCATGGATGCTTTTAAAAACATGTTTCAGAAGAGCATATCCTGTAGTTTATTCTGTTGTGATATAGTGAAATTTTCATTATTGTTAGCAGAAACTAAAGTTTGATTTATTCACTATTTTACCTCAGTAATGGAAAAACATATAGGTGTTAACAGTTATGAAGTCTCCGAAACATGGGTGAATGTTAAACCTCTGGCACCTTTGAACATGCATTCGAGAAAGAAGACTCGTGGCATTATGATTAGTGAAAAATGCATTTTACAATTGTAGTATGAGTAACTTAAATGGTTCAACATTGCTGACATGCCATAAATGCGGAATTACCCATCATTGCAATTGTTGGGACTTGCTGACTAGCAATCAAGAAAATGTGTTGATACATATAAGTACATGTAATTTGTTTGTAAACAAAATGTGAAAGTGTTGAGATTATGATGTATAAGATGTTTTGGAAAGTTAGTTAAATTTTTTGGTGGTCTTTTGGGGACTTTTGTACCAATGTAACCATTGGAAGCCTCCGAAAACATATCATATTGTTAAACTGAAGCCTCCGACAAACACATATCTCCGAAAAAAGAGTTTGTAAAACAACTACAATTTTCTGAATTTGTGTGGATGAGTAGAACCATACGGTACAGGTGTCTAATACCCTGCTTTGCATCTACATCCCTCTCAGGTCATGTAATGAACACAAAAAATGTTTTGCAAAATGGTGGGGTTTCAGGTTTTTCTCCAAATTCAAACTTACCATTAAAATATTACACAGCACAGACCGGACCAGTGTGATTAGAGATGATTCCTTGACCTATGAAGGTACCACACTAATGTCAACGAGAAATTTACCAAAACTGTGGTATATCATCTTCTCTTATAAAAGGCTGTAGCATGAGCCCTGAAATATTAATTTTTTTTCTGATCAAAGTTACCATATTTTACTGGGTAGGACAAATTTTCTTCCCATATTACGAAAGGAGTTTAAGCTCCAGAAACTTGTTGTTTATCCACTTAATTTAACATTTCTGCACATGGACTACAGTTGAAATTTTTATGGAAACTCCATTTTGAAATTTTGGTGTCAAAAGGACAAATTACTACTAAACCAGTATTCAAGGTCTCTCTTCATTGATAATTTGCACCGAAAGAATTAAGTATTGATATGAAACAAAAATTTTCGTATGTTACCAGATCAGTCTGGTAATATAATTAATTAGCCACAACAAATAATGCAGGCTGTCCTGGCAAAACTTCTCTCTTAAATTGATGTGGGACCTGCGAGTTTATACTACACTAAAAAACCTATGTATTTAATCTCTCGAAACATTTTGTTCAAATTCCAAGGCTCCCACTTAAGTTTACCAAACTTCAAAGTACACTGGATGAAGCACAATGTGTGGTATCTGTACCAAAACAATCTTTCAGTTGAGTATGTGAGCATTGCGGTACCACATGGCAGTAGTGTCCGTGCGAGCAAGAGGGTGGACTGCGGGGACTAATGCGTCCAGGGACCATGAGGGTGAGGGTGCCACCAATCAACTCAGAGCTGGTAGTGGAAAGGTTCATCTCATAACCCACTGTGCTCCTGCCCCATAGGAAATTAGATGGTTTCTTTTTGGAAAGGGGGCTTGGGCACCACCTCCTAGTCTCTTGTCCGTCGGAGCCCCAGGATCTGTGCTTAGCAACAATTTCAAATTTGTTATACTTTTCTTTTGCATAAAAATTTTTCAATTAATATATTTAATCACATTATTTTCATATCTAGACAGGATAATTGTGAAATCATTCACCAAAAAGTGTTAATTGTTAAGTACCCCCGAACAATAGAGCCAAGCTTGTTTTCATGCTTTCTGTCTTGCAAATGCACTTTCTGGACAGAAGCTTGCAATAAACTATACCTATACTTGGCTCTTTCAAATGTTTTAAAATCATCTTGCAAGTTACATGGCCTTCAAAGAGACAATTCTAATCCAAAAACAGTTATCAAGGTTCCTCTCTTCATTGATAATTAGCAAAAAGAATGAGTAATTGCTTATGAAACAAAAAACTTTACTATGTACAGATCAGGTCTTGTACGTAATTAATTAGCCCAACAAAAAATGCAAGGCTGCCTGGAAACTTCTCTTTGTAAAATTGAATTTGACCTGTAGTGTTATAATACACACTAAAACCTATGTTATTTAAATCCTCTGAACAACATATTTTTGTTTCAATTCTAAGGCATCCCACTTAAATTGCCGAACTTTAAAGTACACTGATGAAGCACAATGTGTGGTTTCCTGTACCAAACACATCTTTTAGGTTTAGTATGTTGAGCATTGCGGTAACAACACGGTAGTGGCGTACGTAGCAAGCGGGTGGACTGGGTGGACAATGTCCAGGGACCCTGAGGGTAGGTGGGGCCCAATCAACTCAGAGATGGTAGGTGGAAGGTCTCATCTCATAACCTGAACCTCCCCAAGGAGATTAGACGGTTCTTTGGAAAGTGGACTTGGGACCCCCCCTAGTCTCTTGTCTGTGGAGCCCCAAGGATCTTGCTACACATTTCAATTTGTTATACTTTTCTTTGATAATTTTTCAATTACTATATTTAATCATATAATTTCATATCTGACAGGATATTGTGAAATCATTCACAAAATGTTAATTTTAAGTACCCCCAAAACAGAGCCCAAGCTTGTTTTCATGTTTCCTTCTTGCAAATGCACTTTCTGTACAGAATCTAGTACTGAACTATACCTATACTTGGCTATCTTTAAACATGTTTTTAAAATCATCTCGCAAATTACATGCCGTCCAAGAGGCAATTACTAGTCCAAAAAACAGTATCAAGGTCTCTCTTCACTGCTAATGCACCAAAAGAATAAGTAATTGCTATCAAACAAATTTTCATATGTTCAGATCTGGTCTGGTAACGTAATTAATTAGGCCAACAAAATGCAGGCACTGCATGGCAACTTCACTCTTAAATTTAATTGAACATATTAGTTTATAAATACAGTAAAAACCCTTATGTATTTAATCTTCTTCTGAACATTTTTTTGTTCAACTTCCAGGCATTATCCCACTTAAATTCGCCAAATTTAAAGTACATGATGAAGCACAAATGTGTGGTGAATCCGTACCAAAACACATCTCTTAGGTTGAGTTGTTGAGCATGCAGTAACAACAGGGTCGTGACGGTACATAGCAAGGGGTGGACTGGGTGGACAATGTCCAGGACCCTGGAGGGTAGGGGGGGGGGCCCCAATCAACCTCAGTAATGGTCGGTGGAAGAGTCTTATCCATAAACCTGTACATCCCCCATGGAGATTAGATGGTTCTTGGAAAAGTGGCTTGGACACCTTCTCCCAGTCTCCCTTGTCCCGTGAGCCCCCAGGATCTGGCTACACATTCAATTTTTGTATACTTTTCTTGGATAATTTTTCAACTAATGTACATTAATCATTTTAATTTTTCATATCTGAGCAGGATATTGTGAAAGCATTCACAAAAAAGCGCCTTCATTTTAAGTACACCAAAAAGAAAGCCCAAGCTTGTTTTTCATGTTCCTTCTTGCAAATTGCACTTTCTGTTACAGAACTATAGTAATGAACTATACCTATATTGGCTATTTCAATGTTTTTAAAAAATCATCTCGCAAAGTTAAAGCCTCCAAGAGGCACAATTTTACTAAAATCCAAACAGTATCAAGGTCTCTCACTTCATTGATAAATTCAACAAAAGAATAAGTAATTGCTATGAAACAAAAACTTTTCATATGTACAGCTCAGGTCTCGGTACGTAATTACTAGCCATCAAAATGCAGGCTGCAGGACCTTCTCTCTTAAATTTGACCTGTAGTTTATAATAACACTAAAACCTATGTATTTAATCTCTTCTGGAAACATATATTTGTTTCAATCCAAGGCCTCCCACTTAGTGTTATTTTTTATTATTATTAAACAGTTCTGATAATATCGCAAACTACTCATAAACGTATTCAAATGCGCTTTAAACAATAAAAGTACAAAAATTAAAGAAGGTGAAACAAAGCAAAGAATATAATGTTAAGAATATGCAGTACTAAAAAAGATGAGTCCTTAGTTTTACTCTTAAAAGAAATTAATAAGTGGATGCAGTTTTTGCGTGATGTTGGATGGGCAGGGGAATACTCCATAAATAAGGAGCTGGCATAACTGAAAGGATCTCATTGCCGAAATTTGAAGTTTTGACTTTTCTTGGAATGAAGTAGAACTGAGAAGAGGCATCGTAATGTGCGTGCTGGGGAATTAAACGGAGATAAGTTAAAATCACTGAGATAAGATGGGAGAAGCTTGTTTGGGCAGTATTCCAGTTAGCAATAAGAGTCAAACATCTTAACAAATAATTCGTTTGTTCGACAGGAATGCCAAATGCAAATTGTAAAGTACATGTTGAAATGTGATCCGAATTCCGAGTACCCCATGTACAAGTTCCGTGTGCAGCTTTTTTTTGAACCTTCTGGAAGTTTTAGCGATAATATATGATGGTAAATTTAAAATATCAAGGCATTTACAGTAGTCCTAAGTGGAGTATGTCACAAAATGCATGAAAACAAGAGAATTACAGGTGGTATCGTCCTAGAATATTTACCGGATAATGCCCAAAGCTTATGGATGCCTAAACGACGCTTTTTTGCAGGACATTTGCTATACATGCAAGTTCGAGTGAGAGGATTTTTGTCAAAAATAACACCGAGTGTTACGGACTATGGTCACAGGTAACGTATAACAGTCGTACCAAAACCCGAACAGTAATTAGTCAGGGAGTTTAGAAAGTTGACTGTTTCGAAGCCAATTACAATAAGTTCGGAAGTCTTAGCATCATCCAATTTAATAATTGTTAGGAACCAACGGCGGGCATCAGCCACACAATTCTCTATAGCCGAAATGGCTATCAACTTTGGAAGAATCGTCATTGGGATTAAAAGCACGATAGTGAACTGACTGATCATCCCCAGCAATAACTCTGACAATCAGGGTAAGGTGTTTACTCGTCACATTATAAAGTTGGGATAAAAATATGTCATAAAGAGCATATAGGCACCTGTAAAACAAAATGCCCCTGAGGGACACCTTGGAGGGATTGGGGGGGGTGGGGTGGGTGGCGCAAAAAGAAATCCTTGGGAAAGCATTCCCTAGGCTATCAAAAACTTTTTTGACGTCGATTACACAGACGGTACTCCATGAAACCAGACTTTAAAACCCAAACCTTTGAATATTAACACGATTGCACTAGATTACTCAAAAGTATTAAGTTGTAATACAGTATTCAATTCTGCCGATAAGTCCAAGCATGAGGAGAACAGTTACCTTTGCCTCCTGCCCAGATTATTTAAAATATCAGAATATATTCTAAGTAATGTAGTTTTTCAGTACTATGGTGTTTTACGATACGCAGGAGTTATTAGCGGGTAATAGAATTGTTCGTAAACATATGTTGTTGCAATTGTTTGCCATAAACTGCACACTCCCACCAGTTTTTGAAAGGGTAGGGAAAGGTTTTCTCCACAGGCCTTGACCATTAGAGCTAGCCCTAATTGATCATCCTGGTGAGTCAACCTTCCATACCTTTCAAAACTGGTTGGAGAGTGCAGTTATGGAACAATTTCACAACACACATGTTTACGACACCATCTATTACCCGCTAATGAACCTCTGCGTATCGTAAACACCAGTAGTACTGAAACTACATTACTTAGGAATATATTTCTGATATTCTGAAATAATAATGGATGTTATAAGGTACCTGTTCTCCTCATGCCTTGAATTTATCGGCTAGCATTTGATACTGTAAATTACCACTTAATACTTTTTGAATAATCTTGTCAATCGTGTTTAATATCAAAAGGTTTGGTGTTTTAAAGTGGTTTCAGGAGTACATCCTGTAATCGACGTCAAAAAAGTTTGATTTCTCTCTCTCTCTCAGCGAGATGGAATGCTTTTTCAAGGATTTCTTTTTGAAACAAGGTGTCCCTCAGGGCAAGTTGTTAGCGGTACACGGGGGGGCCTATATGCCTCTTTATTACATAATTTATCCCAACTTTATAATGTGATGAAGTAACCACCTACCCTCGTTTTGTCAAGCGTTATGCTGATGATAGTAGTCATTTGAGACACTATACTTGCTTTTAAATCCCAATGACGATTCTTCCAAAGTTGATGCCATTCTTCTGCTATAGAGAATTGTGTGGCTGATGCCCGCCGTTGGTTCCTAACAATCTTAAATTGAATGATGCTAAGTACTGGGAACTTATTGTAATTGGCTCGAAAACGTCAACTTTCTAAACTCCCTGACGCATTACTGTTCGGGTTGGTACTGCTGTTATACGTACTGTCAGACCATGTCCGGTAACCTCGGTGTTCTTTTTGCCAAACAATCTCTCACTCGACTTGCATATTGCAAATGTCTGCCCAAAAAGCTTCGTTTTTGGCATCCATAAGCTTTGGCATATCCGTAAATATTTAGACGATACCACCTGTAATTCTCTTGTTCATGCACCATTTGTGACATCCTCAACTTAGCCTACTGTAATGCCTTGTATGTTAATTTACCCATCATATCTTATCATCTGTTCGCTTAAACTTCACAGGTTCAAAACACGACAGCTGCACGACTTGTAATGGGATACTTTTTGTCGAAATGCGGTCACATTTCACATTGTAACTTTACAATCACTGCATTGGCCTTCAACGCCTGTCAAACAACGAATATTTTTTAAGATTTTGATTCTTACTTTTAAATGTATTTACAAGCTGTGTCTCCACATCTTTATCTCATTCTATGTGATTTAATCTCCGTTTTATTTCCCCGCACTCACGCACATTACGCTTCCTCTTCTCATGTTCTACTTTATTCCTTGTCAAATAAGCCAAAAACTTCAAATTTCGGCCTGGATTCGGCACTGAGATCCTTCAGTTATGCAGCTCCTTATTTATGGAAATTCCTTGCCATCCAACATCAGACAAGCTGCACAGATCAATTTTAATTCTTTTAAGAGTAATGACTATTCACTTAAGACTCTCCTTTTTAGTAACTGCATATTATTAACATTTTATTATTTGCTGTGTATCATTTAGTAACCAGTTTTTCTTTAATTTTGTACTTTTATTGTTAAGGCCTCGAAGGGACATCTTGAATATGTCTTATAGTATTTGCGCTATATAAAGAACTGTTTTTAATATATAAAAAATAACCTAAGTGGGATGCCTTGGAAATTTGAAACAAAAATATGTTTCAGAAGAGATTAAATACATAGGTTTTAGTGTATTATAAACTACAGGTCAAATTTAAGAGAGAAGTTTCCATGCAGCCTGCATTTTTGATGGGCTAGTTAATTACGTTACCAGACCTGATCTGTACATATGAAAAGTTTTGTTTCATAGCAATTACTTATTCTTTTGTTGAATTATCAATGAAGAGAGACCTTGATACTGTTTGGATTAGTAATTGCCTCTTGGGAGGCATGTAATTTGCGAGATGATTTTAAAAACATTTGAAATAGCCAAGTATAGGTATAGTTCATTACTAGATTCTGTACAGAAAGTGCATTTGCAAGAAGGAAACATGAAAACAAGCTTGGGCTCTTTTTTGGGTGTACTTAAAATGAACATTTTGTGAATGATTTCACAATATCCTGTCAGATATGAAATAAAATGATTAAATATATTAGTTGAAAAATTATCAAAGAAAAGTATAACAAATTGAAATGTGTAGCAAGATCCTGGGGGCTCCACGGACAAGAGACTGGGGAGAAGGTGTCCCAAGCCCACTTTCCAAAGAACCATCTAATCTCCATGGGGAGGTACAGGTTATGAGATAAGACCTTCCACCTACCATCACTGAGTTGATTGGGCCCCCCCCCCTACCCTCAGGGTCCCTGGACATTGTCCACCCAGTCCACCCGCTTGCTATGTACGCTACTACCATGTTGTTACTGCAATGCTCAACATACTCAACCTAAAAGATGTGTTTGGTACAGGATACCACACATTGTGCTTCATCAGTGTACTTTAAAATTTGGCAATTTAAGTGGGATGACCCCCCCCCCTTGGAATTGAAACAAAAAAATGTTTTCAGAAGAGATTTAAATACATAGGTTTATTTTTACTGTATAAGTAAACTATTAGGTCAAAATTAAATTTAAAGAGAGAAAGTTGCCATTGCAGCCTGCCATTTTTGTTGGGCTAATTAATTACGTTAACCAAGACCTGATCAATGAACATATGAAAAAATTTGTTTTGAATAGCAATTTACTATTCTTTTGGTGAATTATCAATGAAGAAAGGAGTACCTTGATACTGTTGGTTGGCTAGTACTTGCCTCTTGGAAGGCAATGTAATTTGCGAGATGATTTTAGAAACCATTGGAAATAGCCAAGGGATAGGTATAGTTCAGGACTAGATTCTGTACAGAAAGTGCCTTTGCAAGAAGGAAACCTGAAAACTAGCTGGCTCTCTATTTTGGGGGGACTTAAAATGAACATTTTGTGACTGATTTCACAATATCCTGTCCAGATATTAAGTTTAGGTATATGATTAAATATATTTAATTGAAAAATTATCAAGAGAAAAGTAATAACAAATTTGAAAATGTGTAGTCAAATCCCGTGGGCTCCACAGAACAAAGAGACTAGTGGGGGGGTGGGGGGGTCCCAAGCCCCACTTTCCGAAGGAACCGTCTAAGCGCCTTGGGGAGGTCCAGGATTATGCGATTGAACCCAACCTTCCACCTACCATCTCTGAGTTGAATTGGGCCCCCGCCTGTCCCTCAGGGTCAATGGACATTGTCCACCCAGTCCACCCGCAGGCTGCGTTGCTACGTACGCCACGACCGTGTTGTTTTTACCGCAGTGCCTCAACATACTAAACCTAAAAGAATGTGTTTTGGTACAGGATATCACACATTGTGCTTCATCCGTTGTACTTTGAAGTTCGGCGAAATTTCATTGGGATTTGCCCTTAGAATTGGAACAAAAATATGTTTCAGAAGAGATTAAATACATATGGTTTTAGTGTATTTAATTAAACTACAGGTCAAATTCAATTTAAGAGAGATTTGGGCGGATTGGGTGGGTAAGCCAGGCAGCTCAGTTTTGTTGGGCTAGATTAATTTGCTACGTTACCAGACCCTGATTCTGTACATATGTAAAGTTTTGTTTTCATAGCAATTACTCATTCTTTTGTTGAATTATCAATGAAGAGAGACCTTGATACTGTTTTGGGATTAGTAATTGTCTCTTGGAAGGCATTTAACTTGCAGAATGATTTTAAAAACATTTGAAAATAGCCAAGTATAGGTTTAGTTTTATTGCAAGCTTCGGTAAATATCATAAAGTGCATTTGCAAGAAGGAAACATGAAAACAAGCTTGGGCTCTATTTTGGGGTACTTAAAATTAACATTTTGTGAATGAGTTCACAATATCCTGTCAGATATGAAATAATTTGATTAAATATATTAATTGAAAAAATTTTTGTTTTTATCAAAGAAAAGTATAACAAATTGAAAATTGTGTATCACCAAGATCCTGGGGGCTCCACGGACAAGAGACTAGGAAGGGGGCCCAAGCCCACTTTCCAGAGAACCATACTAATTTCCATGGGGAGGCACAGGTTATGGAAGATTGAGACCTTCCCACTACCAGCTCTGAGTTGATTGGGGCCCACCTCAACCCTCATGGTTCCCTGGACATTGTCAACGCTGTCCACCCGCTTGCTGCACGTTACACTACTGCCGTGTGGTGTACCGCAATGCTCAACATACTCCAACCGGAAAGATGTTTTTGGTACAGGATACCACACAATTTGGGGTGCTTCATCAGTGTACTTTTAAAAGTTTTGCAACTTAAGTGGGAGCCTTCACAGGAATTTTTGAACAAAAATGTTTTTTTCAGAAG
Source organism: Holothuria leucospilota (assembly GCA_029531755.1). Lineage (NCBI taxonomy): Eukaryota > Metazoa > Echinodermata > Holothuroidea > Aspidochirotida > Holothuriidae > Holothuria > Holothuria leucospilota. The sequence goes on along the minus strand of JAIZAY010000786.1, from coordinate 13,135 downwards.
AGATTTAATAACATCGGTTTTTAGTGTATTATAAACTGCAGGTCAAATCAATTTAAGAGAGAAGTTTCCAGGCAGCCTGCATTTTTTGTGGGCCTAATTAATTTATATAACAAGACCTGATCTGTACATACGAAAATTTTTGTTTCATAAAACAGGCAATACTTAGTATCTTTCTTTCGGTGAATTATCAACAACATGAAAGAGAGACCTTGATTACTGTTTTTGGAGTAAGTAAGAATAATTGCCTTTTTGACACCCAAAATTTCAAAAATGGGGAGTGTCATAAAAATTTCACATGTAGTCATGTGTCAGAAAAGGTTTAAGTTTAATTGGGAAAAACAATGTTCTGGAGCTTAGACTCTTTCGTAATGATTTGAGTAAAATTTGTCCTACCCGGGAAAATAGGGGAACTTTGATCAGAAAATACAATTAATATTTCAGTTCTCCAGTGGCACAGCCTTTAGAGAGATGGATATACCACCCAGTTGGAATTTCTCAGTTGACATTAGTGTGTACTTCATAGGGCACGGAAATCATCTCTATTCAAACTGGTCCGTCCACTTAAATATTTGTAATGGTAAGTTTGAAATTTGCGAAGAAAAACCTCACCCTTGCAAACATTTTTTTGTGGTTCATTACATGGACCCCTGAGAGGGAATGTATATTCAAAGCAGGGGTATATGACACCTGTCCCGTAGGGTTACTCATCCACACAAATTCGCAGAGAAATTGTATTTTGTTTTACCAAACTTCTTTTTTCGGAATAATGTGTTTTTCGGAGGCTTTAAGTTAACAATATGATATGGTTTTTCGGAGGCTTCAAAATGGTTAACATGGTAAACACAAAGTCCAAAGACCACCAATAAGATTTAACTTAACTTTCGAAAACGTATTATATCATAAACTCAACACTTTCAACATTTGTGTACAAACAAATTTACATGTTACTTATTACTGTATCAACACATTTCTTGATTGCTAAGCCGCAAGTCAACAATTGCAATGAATGGGTAATTCCATTTTAATGGCAATGTCAAGCATGTTTACCATTAAAGTTACTCAGTACTACAATTTAAAATGAAGTTTGGGTGGCACTAAAAAAAATCATAATGCCACAGAGTATTCTTTCTGGAAAATGCATGGTCAAAGGTTCCGAAGGTTTAACATTGGCGAGCCACAGGTGGGGTCCATGTTTCGGAGGCTTCATAACTGTTTAACACACTATATGTTTGTCCATTACTGAGGTGAAAATAGTGATAAAAAATCAAACTTTAGTTTGCTGCTAAATAATAAATGAAAATTTCACTATAATCACAAACAGAATAAACAATACAGTAATAATTCTTTCGGAAGCATGTTTTTAAAAGCATCATGGTTAACATTCACCAATATTTCAGGGACTTCATAAAATGTTACAGTAATATGCAATAGAACATTGTGAAAGAGGGTTAGGCGGTTCACTCTCTGCTGTTACCAAGTCGGCGAACTGTAGTATAGTTTTTAGGGAAAAATTACCCAGTAATGATAGACCATGATACAAGCAACAGCTGTGGGAAATTCCACTCTTTTCAAGGAATGTGAGTGTGTTTCTGAGATTGCCAATTAAGAGGTTTTTATGAAAAACCAACTAGAACCGGTTTCTGTTTCTTTGCATTGGTCGGCAAGAAAACGTCAGCAGTAGTAGCGTTTAAATACCAAGGCGAGGGTTTTTGTTAAGTTTTATAATGCAGCTATGGAGTGCATCAAGCTAGATTATATCACAATAAACTTTTCCTTCTAATGTGTTTTGACTCCTGGTCTGGGCCAAAACCTTTGATTTTAAAAGTAAATCTTTGAGATTTGGTGCCCTTGTATAGGTTATGGGCTTATACGTAGGATGGTCTGGAAACAGACAGGACAGTTGCTGGTCACCTGTAATTATATTTATTAAAGCTTGCTTTAGGTGCCTAAGAAGCATAACGGAACATCGTGATCATTGCAGCAGAAAGCTCTCCTTAACTGTGTGGCGCATGTGATGTTACTGCTACATATTCGCCTCTCAAATGATCAAATTAGAACGTACCAACCTAGTTCAAACAGGTTTTTGACAAGCTTAAGATGTCCTCCTTTCTATTCATGTAACATTTAACTTTATTATTTTTGGCGGGAAGGTTACGCCAAATTTTTAATAAAAAATACAAATTTCGTTCGTACGTTTTTCAATGGAAGAATCTCCCTAGCAAAAGAGTACGTTTTTTTTGAAGGGCTTTCAAAAAAAAAACGAAAAACGCGCAAGGAACACACCCCAACACTTTCCTGCCACCTAAATTCACCTAGCGCTACTTGTTGTTAGCTTGGTCCTAAAAATCTAGTTCAAACGTGTGCTTAAAGTATGAAATATTCATCTCCATGGTGCTCAAGTTTTCATCCGTTTGGGACCAACAGGAAACATTACGCCTTTTTTCAAAAGTACAAAAAATCCTTGATTTGAAGATCAAGCCGGTTTTGCTTTGTCCTTTGTCCGAATTGGTTTCAAGATGGTCCCGGGGACGTCCAAGGACAGACATTCAAACAAACATCATTTCGCTTTCACAGACCTAGAGAAATGCTGTACATTTTTCATTGCCCTTATCCTATGTTTAGCCTCTATCTTTTTCCGAACACCATACATCACCGGATTGAGGAATCCGTTCTCAATGGAATCGTAAATTTCATGTGTCGAAAAATTTGGATGGACAGTGGGGAAAATTCAGGAGATATTTAGGATGCCTTCAAACTGCAGTGAATATCAGTAAAAGCGTGGGTATTTGGCAGCATACTATTTACAGAAAGTTAGGGGGTATAAATAAGATATGTGCAAACTATCTTGCCTTTAAGAACCTGTGGAAAAAAAAAAAAAAAAAAAAAAAAACAAAAAAAAAAAAAAAAAAAAAAAAGAAAAAAAAAAAAAAAAAAAAAAAAAAAAAAAAAAAAAAAATGTATTAAGGTGTTCTAATTCTAGGATTTTTATGAAAAAGCGATAAATAATGTTGGTACAGAAAGCTTAAAAACGAATATTTTTGACGCTCTTACATCATACATTGAGCAAGAAGAAGGAATTCTTACACTACTCCAAATGGACTTTTCCAATTTTATCGCAGAGGAGATTAACGAAGCTGCCGTGGTGTGTGCGGTCAAGCGTAAAAACCACAAAAAAGGCTGTCGCGATGCAGCAGGCAGTGAAAAAGCAATGATCGTTTTGAGCCAAAATGTTCCATTATGTTTCTCTGTAAAAGAGTTTCTTTTATGTAGAGCAGTGGTTATTAACCTTTTGCATCCCATTCCCCCTTTTCCAGTCAGCCACCCCGTCCCATTCCCCCTTTCCAATCAGCCACCGTATGTATTTCCCCCTCCTAATATATCAATAGTGGCTTTCTCCATAGTTCACATTCATAGCAAAGAGAATACCTGTGGACAATGACAATGACCTTTAGGACCGCTTTATGGTGCTTTAACCCTGGTAATAACTTGAATGAAACACGGAAAGAACATACCCAATATCCCTGGAAAACAGACCCTCTAGCAACCTGTTTTTCCGTAGCTTACATTACCCAAACTTTAATCTGGAGACAATGTTCCAATGAATAGTTCTTTACTTTTCCATAAAGCGGTCCTAAGAACTCAGTCATCGCCCAAATATGTGAGTACACTAAAATGGTCTGGCACCATTATCGTACTACTGTTCAGTACTTCCCTTCACCACAGTGTCATATTGTCGGACTCGAGAGTAATCTTACAGAATGGAACAGTTAAAAAAAAGGATACTGGACAGGATGGGCGGTCAATAATTACCCACCTGAGATACCAAAATTACTTCCTAGGGGGTAAATACCCACCGGTTAAGAACCACTGATCCGGAAAATCATTCTTGTTACTGCATATTCTAGTGTATCTTAGTACTTCACCCTTTAAGAAGCCTTTAACATAGCTAGTGGGTGTGCAGAATGTCGATCGAGGTATTGAAAGGTTTCAGTGGGCTAAGTCTAGACTTAGCCCACTCTCAACTGTCAGGGTCCCTGGACATTTTCCACCCAGTCCACCCACTTGCTTTCACTTCTGCCTTGTTGTTTCCAGTGCTCAACCTAAAAGATGACTTTAGTACAGGATACTGTGCATTGTGCTGTGCATCAATGTTACTTGTAACTTTTAAGTTTGGCATTTTTTAAGTGGAATACCTTCAAACTGGAACAAAAATATGGTTTCGTGAAGACATGAAATATTTGCAAGGAGGAGACATGAAAACGAACTTGGTGGGTACCCTTTTATTTTGGGGATGACTTTGAATATTTAAATTTTGTCAAAGATTTTTAAATATCCTGTTCCTAAATGATGAAATAAAACTATTAATATCTCCATTGTACGAATTTGCCAACGAAAATTACAACAAATTTTCAATACCTAGCAAGACCTTGGGGATCCACAAACAGGGGACAAAGAAGGGCCCCCCAACCCACTTTGCGAAGAACCATTTCAATCTCCATGGGGAGGTATGGTCTATGAGATAATACCTGTCCAACCTACCATCTCTGAGTTGGTTTGGGCCCCCCGCTTGCCCCGCTTGCTATGCTACGGCCTTGTTGTTACGCGCAATGCCCAACTATACTCAACCTAAAAGTGTTGTTTTTGGTAGCAAGTGGATATCCACACATTGTGCTTCATCATTGTACTTTAATAGTTTGGGTGCAACTTAAGTGGAATACCTTCAAATTGGAACAAAATATGTTTCTGAAGACATGGCATGAGTTTTATTGTATTAAAAATGCAGGTCAAATTAAATTTAAGAGAGAAGTTTCTAGGCAGCCTACATTTTCGCTGGGCTAATTAATTACATTACCAGACCTGGTCTGTATACATATGATAAATTTTGTTTCATAACAATTCATTATTCTTTTGGTGAATTATCAATGAAGAGAGACCTTGATCTGGTTTGGCTAGTAATTGCCTCTTGGAAGGCATGTAATTTGCAAGATGATTTTTAAAGGCCCTGTCACACTATAGCGTATCCTAGTAGCGTATGCGTGCGTATGAGAGAAATTGGTTATACCGTGTCATACGCTGATATACGCTGGGGGTAGGTTAGGCATAAGTCGTATACGTTGCAAGCACTCTGGCATACGTCGGTGTACATTCGCATACGTCGAGGCCGCAAAAAATTTTGAGCATGTTCAAAAATTTTCGGCGTATGCGAGCTTATGAATTATACGTTACGCAGACGTTCAGCATACGCTGAACACGCTGGAGTGACACTAAAGGTACGTTACTCATAGGTCAAGTACGCTTCTCATACGGTGGTATGAAGGTGGTCAGTAAAGCTAGCATATGGAAAGTGCATCTGCAACATCATTGTAACCTATGTCTAGTGCAGGGATAAAGAGAAAGTTCGGACCACGCTGCTCATACGCTAGACATACTTTTCGCATACGTTTCGAATACGCTTGCACATGCTACTCATACATTTGTGAATGCTTCACTCACGCTGACATAAGATGACATACGTTCAAATACGCACGCACACGCTACGCATGCGCTACCTCTACGCCAATTATATGGTATACATACGCTATTCACACGCTATTCATACGTCCTTCAACGACAGTTGTTGAAAGTTTCCATTCATATGCTCAAAAGTTGTGCGTATTCGAAGAATTTCATATGCAATCCATACGTTTCTCTCATACGCTATAGTGTGACAGGGCCTTAAAGCAATTTAAATAGTCCAGTGTAGGTATAGTTCATTATTGGCTTCTGTACAATAAAGCGCATTTGCAAGAAGGAAAATGAAAACGAACTTGGGCTTTATTTTGGGGGTACTTGAAATTAAAATTTTATCAATGATTTCACAATATCCTGTCTGATATGAAATAATATGGTTAATATCTTAATTGAAAAATTAGGAAAGCAAATTACAACAAATTGAAATGCATAGCAAGATTCTCGGGGGGCCCCTGCATAGACAAGACACAGCGAGGGATTCTAAACCCATTTTCCTAAGATCCCTTTAATCTCCATTTCGAGTAAGGGCCATATGATGAGACCTTTGAGGCACCAGCCCCAGGTCAGTTGGGCCCTCAATCCTCAGGGCCCTGGACATTGTCCACCCAGTGCACCCGCTTGCTACACCACTGAGCTATTGCTACTTTAGTACACAAAGTTGTTGGGGACAGGCTTTTATTTCTTTTAAAAAATATGTAAGCTAGACCTTGTTGCAGCCTGGTATCAAAGTCCTCGGGGGCCCATGCACAAGAGACAGTGAATGATTCCAAACCCAGTTTGTTAAGATCTCTTCAATCTCCATTGGGAGGTAAGGGCCATAAGATGAGACCTTCCAGGCTCCAACTCCAGGTTGGTTGAGGCCTCCCTCAACTTTCTGGGCCCCCAAACATTGTCTGCCTTGCTGCTTCTGTGCACAATGTTGTTGGAGACAGGCTTTTTTATTTCCTTTAAGGTATGTAATAAGCCAGCCCTTGTTGCAGCAGGGTAGACAAAACCCTCGGGGGCGATAGACAAGAGACATCAAGGGACCCCAAACCCATTTTGCTAAGACCCTTCCAATCTCCTTGGGGAGGACAGTGCATGCCATAAGTTGAGGCCTTCCAGGCACAAGCTCCAGGTTGGTTGGGCCCCCTCAACCCTCAGGGCCCTTGGTCAATTTCCACTCAGTCTACCCACTTGCTACGCCACTGCTTTGATACTTCACTGTGCACAACATAAAAGCTGTGCTTGGTACTGGATGCATTATATGCATTGTAGTTTACTAGTGTATTTCTACTATAGGGTTATGCATAAATATATTTATGGGATGCCATAGCACCTTTAAATTAAAACAAAAAATGACTTTCCTAAGGTTGACAAATCATTTGTATTATTTCATACATTTTATTATTAAGTCCTCAACAAATTCAGTCATATCCTAGTTTAATATCCATTTCATGCATGAACAATTAAGTTATTGGTCAGTGTCAAAATTTTAACTAACACCAGCTATGAAATTGTTAGTAATAATGTAAACAGCACATAGAAGCATCTCCCATGTGTTGGAGTAACCCAAACTTCCATGTGGTGCTAGTTCATGTACCCCGAAAAGAGTACCCCCAAAGTATATGAACGCAAGTATGTGTGTATGTGACGCCTAGCTTGTAAACACGATATCTCAAGATAGCAATGACCGACACTTTTTATATTTGGTATATAGATTTGTCATGTTGAGAGAAAGAACCCTATTGTTTTTGGTGGAGGTCAAAGGTCATTTGAGGTCACCAGAGGTCAAAAACCAAAAACTTTGTAAACACGATATCTCAAGTTAGCAATGACTGACACTTTTCATATTTGGTATATAGATTTGTCATGTCAAGAGGAAGAACCCTATTGTTTTTGGTAGAGGTCAAAGGTCATCCAAGGTCATCGGAGGTAAAACTGTGAAAACCTCCTAAACAGCTTGTAAACATGATATCTCAAGGTAGCAGTGACCTACACTTTTCATATTTAGTATATAGACTCGTCATGTTGAGAGAAAGAACGCTATTGTTTTTGGTGAAGGTCAAAGGTTATTTGCGGTCACGGGAGGTAAAAAGCTGAAAAGCTCGTAATCACGATATCTCAAGATAAGAATGACGGACACTTTTCATATTTGGTATATAGATTTGTCATGTTGAGAGGAAGAACCCTATTGTTTTTGGTGAAGGTCAAAGGTCATTTGAGGTCACCGGAGGTAAAAAGCTGAAAAGCTCCTAAACGGCTTGTAAACACGATTTCTCAAGATAGCAATGACGGACACTTTTCATATTTGGTATATAGATTCGTCATGTTGAGAGGAAGAACCCTATTGCTTTTGGTGAAGGTCAAAGGTCATTTGAGGTCACCGGAGGTAAAAAGCTGAAAAGCTCATAATCACGATATCTCAAGATAGAAATGACGGACTTTTCATATTTGGTATATGGATTTGTCATGTTGAGAGAAAGAACCCTATTGTATTTGGTGGAGGTCAAAGGTCATTTGAGGTCACCATAGGTCAAAGAATGAAAACCTTGAAATCGCGATATGTCAAGATAGGAATGGCTGATATGGATTTGTCATGTTGAGAGGAAGAATGCTATTGTTTTTGGTAGTGGTCGAAGGTCATCTGAGGTCACCAGAGGTTAAACTGCAGTAATCATGTAAATGGATTGAAATCACAATGTCAAGATAGCAGTGACAGACACTTTTCATATTTGGTATATAGATTTGCCATGTTGAGAGAAAGAACCCTGTTGTTGTTGGTGAAGGTTAAAGGTCATTTGGGGTCACAGGAGCTGAAAAACCGAAAAGCTTGTAATAACAATATCTCCAGATAGGAATGAAGGACACTTTTGATATTTAGTGTATAGATTTTTCATGATGTAAGGAAGAACCCTATTGTTTTTGGTGGAGGTCAAAGGTAATCTGGGGTTACCAGAGGTCAAAAAGCAAAATTTCCAAAGAATTCCCAAGATCAACATCTGGGGTCACCAGAGGTCAAAAAGCAAAATTTCCCAAGTATTCCCAAGATCATCATCTGGGGTAACCAGAGGTCAAAAAGCAAAATTTGCCAAGAATTTACAAGATCCAAGATCCATTGGAGTTGAATTCCTTTCAAGACACTTCCTTCCTTTTTTCCTTTTTTGTTATATTTGGTGGTGTTCAGAGGTCATGTGAGGTCAGCAGAGGTCAAATTGTTAAAACATAAAATGATGTAGTCAAGAAAGATAAATTTGAGGGATAAGGCTCAGTGCAACAAAGCATCCCCATTCGGCAAGGAATCACTAAGCCTTTGGGCTTTCTGGTTTTATTAGTTGTCCTGAAGGAATAACCAATACTGTGTAATGTTTAGTGAAGCAAGCTTAATATAAAATGTTTTAGAATTTTTGTGCCCATAGAAATTAATCAAATGGGTGAAAAGATGAACCTTTTATGATTAAGCTGTTAGTGAAGATAGTAGTATGTAGTGTGTTGAAAAGGTAGAGACTAACTCTAATCAAAAATACTAAACTTGGATGGAAGGGAGCCAAAATTGATTAACAAGGAAGGGAGCCGGAACACATAGGAAATTTCCCATCACAATTAAACTGTGAACATAGTTCTGCATTTGAAGTATTTGTTCTTATGGATAAATGAATATTAAGTTGAGGAATTTTGATTCTTGAAATCAAAATGTATTTTAATAAGCTTCATTGGTTTATTTCTTTGCAAGACTTAAAAAATGTTTTTATTCAATACCAGAGTGGTTCAGTATTTGAGTTACATCAGTTCCACCAAAATATTACTGGCAGTTTTCAAATAAAAAATTTTTTTTTTACCAAAATATGCAAAAAAATTCCTCTTCCTTTATTCTATTGAAACAGACAGCTGCATATTACTTATCTAGTAATCTAGTTGGGAGTCCATTAGTTTCCTACCCAACAAAAATTAGTTTCTTCCCGGCCCCAAAACATTATAGTTTCCCTCCCGTATGGAAATCAAAATTCAAGTGAAGAAATTTGTACTGCTGTATTCTAATTGCAAAACAGACTTGTATCACAGTAAGAAGGACTTGTGAAGTTGTGAATGCCTCAAATTAGGGCCCTAACAGACCCTAGACAGGATAGGCCACATGATTGCATATGCTAGGCTCCTAAATAAAAATTGTTGGTTACATTGATAAACTTCGGATCTTGTCCCATATCCTGCCGGTTTGCATCTAGGAGGCTAGTCCATTGCATAGGAAGGAATATGCTACTTAAGTTTGTTTTTTATGACAAGAGAAAGAGAGTCGTTCTTAAAATGTTTTTACTTACTGATTTAGTAAGTGTTGGAAATCATTCCAAAAAGGATTATTTTAAGAACAACACTTCATCCACTATTTAAAATAAACATAAAGGTGAACTTGAAATGTTACACATCTCTACATGTGTAATACTTGAGGCCAGTTTGTACTAACCGGCAAGATATGGGACAAGATCCAAACTTTCTACAGAATCTGAATAAAAATGTCAAAGAAATAATTATCAAAGGTGTATCACATCATTCCAAACTAAAAAGGACTTAGTTTCCTCCCCGGTAACTTGGGTAGGAAAAACATTTTTAGGGGAGGAAACTAACTTTTCCCAGGGGGGGATCTAACGGGTCCAGAAACTAACGATAACCATATGGTTGAGTAGGCAAGCTGTTAGTTTGATACAAGTGAACTTCTTAATTTGAGATTGTTGATCCTTAATTAGTTTTGAATTTTTATTTCTTAGAGACTGAGTCATTAATGAAAGTTTTCTTTTAGTTTTCTACGTAGCAAAATATTAGAAACATCCGTGATATAATTTATAGTAGCTTGTGAGTCACATGTCACAGAAATATGAAAGTAAGAGAAAGAAAAGTCTCACATTATTATAAAAAGTACCAGTAAACATGGATAAGCAACAACTTGGGAGTAATTGCAGAAGGATTCAGTTATTTTCCACCCCTGTTACTTTGTGCTCTTAAAAAAGTTATTTTCCGCCCCGATTTTTGAGGGCGGAAAGTAATGGAAAACTTGCGCGAGACTGCGAGTTAAAGTCTTCCATAAACTAAATGAGTAGCCTAAATGTGCTTAGCACTGAATGGTCCCTCCAGTTATGTTACATTGATGTCCTTTACACAACAATCCACAGCATATAATCATATCAGTACTTATGCAGACTTCTCTCTCTCTTGCTAAACAGTGCACTAGTGAGTTCGTGAATACAGTACACAGCATACATGCAGTGGCGCCGGCACGGGGGGCATGGGGGGGCACGTGCCCCCCAATCGATTTCAGAAAATTTTTTTGAAAATTTTAAAATGATCTTAAAAGGCATTTAAGCTATAGATTTCTGTATGGGGTAGGGTGAGGTGTATTTTCAACCGAGTGATGGATCTATTGTAACCATTTTCCATCACAAATGGTTCTCAAACTATTAGAATTATCGCAAATCCTTTTCAAATTTTCGCGCGCTCCGCGCGCTTCAAACCTTACCTCAATATTGTCCTAATTATTAATAATTTCCGGTAGCAACTCCCGCAGAAGCACAGCAACAAAGCTGAAAGCTGTTTACAAACTCTCAGGTAAACTCGGACTGGCTTTGTGATTGGCAAATAGGTTTGTTGGGGAATGAAAGTGTCTCGATGCAGAGCATGAATGCAGGTTTAGTCATGGTCATCTTATTTAATGAAAAATTTTTGCGCACTTCGCGCGCATGCGTCACGGTTTTCACTCCAACTCATGACCATTTTTAAGGTTATAACACATGCAGCTATTCTGATCACAACACTTTTCCGAAAAACAGAAGTACATCCCCAACATCTGTAGGGGCCTATGTGATCTTTCAGTCTAATTTGTAGCATGATGTGGAAGGTTGAAAGTGCGTATATTTGCCGTTATACATTTTTCAAAAATTCTTACCGACCTTCGGGCGCAGCCTCTACCGGTATAGATGGTGATTGTTAATATACTTACGACGTATAAAAAATTCTGAAACGCGCCTTTTAGTCCTTAAATTTTGCTTTACCTATCAGGGGGTCTGATATTACTTCACTGCACCTATACTCTCTCTTTCATTCCCCATTGGTGGAAGATGTTCGTCTGGATTTTCGTTCAAACTTAGTAAAAATATCATTGTTGTAACATGCTTGGCATTAAACTCTATAGTATATCACTTGGATGTCAGGTAATAATCATCATTTCAGTGCCCCATTTTACGTAATCAATCCAGAGTTTCCGGGAGGCACTATACCTCTGTCTGTCAGTATTAGATACCCTTTTATAATGCACAATGAGACAAAGGAAAATTTTCGTAATAGTCCAAGAATGTTTCTGTGGCCTCCACCCACGTATTTTGTCGTAAAAACTTTCCCCGAATAGGAGGCATTAAAGCCTTGTCAAAAGGGGGGGCGGGGGGGGGAGGTTTGTTGACAACATACCCTTCTCTAAGACAACACACTCTCCTCTTTTACCTAACCAAAAACTGGAATTCACTAAATTATGCCATTTTCCGGCCATGTATGATCATTTCCAAAAATATCCTAAAGACAGCACCATTTTGCATCTAAGCAACCTTAAATTAACAAAAATTTCTCAAAGGGGAGGGGGACCTGAGATCCTCCCCCAGGAGGGTACTTTTATGTAGTGACAAAAAGGATTCAACACTGCTGTATACCATCGCAGGGACGCAGTACTCTCATCTTTCTCCTAACCACTAGAATTCACTAAATAAGGATATTTTCCAGTCATATATTATCACCTCCAAAAATACTCCAAAGATAGCACCATTTCACATCTAGGCAACCTTAAATTAACAAAAATTTCTCAAAGGGGAGGGGGACCCCTCCCTCAGAACGGCACCTCTATGTAGTGACAAAAAGGACTCCACACTGCTGTGTACAATCGCAGGGGCGCACAAAAATGGTGCGATTTAAGCAGACTTGGAGGAAAACTAAGGTGGCATTATGACATCATCTGTTATGCCCCCCCAATCACCAAATCCTGGCGGAGCCACTGGTACATGTCCACGTATCTAAACGTATACAGTCCTGTGTAGAGTGCATGCTGTGAATAAATTCTAAGACACATACAACACTAAACCATTACACATATAGCCAGCTAGCTAGATCATTCATACAATACCTTCTATGTAGACTTTAGGCTACGTGATTTCTGGAAAAGTCCTACAATTTCATCTTCCTCTTGGTCTCAGAAATGAAAAGAAAGTAGATACACTTGCAAGTTAATCCTAAATTTGGAATGTTATTTTCTGCCCCAGTAATTTTTGGGGCGGAAACTACCAGGGGCGGAAAGTCGGGCAGAATACCCCACAACTCCATGTTATACTCCTTAAAAAATTACGACTTCAATGTCAAAAATATTTTAAGTCCAACTTGCTTACCCCGGAGTAGCTCCGCATATTCTATGTAAATGTGAAGCAGTATGATTTATTGGATAAACAGTGAAGCCATTTAGTTTATTGTGATATGGAAGAATAAATTGTGAAGCGCGGAGCCGGCTTCGAGGTGGAAATAACTGTTGCTGGGTAGTATGCAATTGTGCCACAACTTGCATATCAATTTATTATTTCTGTATGGAATTTTGCTGAAAAGAGTTTCATTACAAAGTAGATAA
>JAIZAY010000099.1:0-127699 GCA_029531755.1 Holothuria leucospilota | reverse complement strand
AGTTTAGTAACTAAGGCCTAAGGCCTCTGAGGCTAACTGGTAGCTAGGCCATAGGCCCTACGTTAAGGATAATGACCCGACGGTCGCACACTCATCAACTCTTATGTATGCTAATCGTGTAGGCCCTACAGTAACTTGTTAGGTCCTAACTGCCTAGGAATTCCAACGGCAATCTATCAACCGGCACTAATCTACCTGTCCACTCGATTTTTCTTCCATAGCCTAACACTTCTGGTTCTACGGGCTCCTACCAGCCTCTCCACTAGTCTACGGGAATATTCCCTCGTCTAAACTCATTTCGTATAACCAGCCGACGTGAGCGTAGTGATTTGAAGTTTTCTCCTTTCGTGTAACACTGCTATGGCTAACCGCGCTCGCCCCCGGCCGCAGCTTCGATCGCTTCATCATCCCGCCTTCGTACACACTGTCCCACGCCGCCCATCCGGTCTGGTACTCACGCCTATCTTCGTGACGTAATGCCATTTCGTTTGTTATATGCTGCATTTCCAGTCCATAACATTATAATAGATATTGCAATTTTATAAACTATAATGGATTACTCGTAAACTACCGGAAATAACTCATAACCTATTTATAATGGGTAGTAATATAATCCATTTATATTGGATTCATAATATAACACATTTATATCACTTTTTATAACATAACCTAAATATATTTGAACTATAATCAATATATTTTGAATTTATATCATAACATAAATATATTTATATTATAAAATATTGGCACAAACGGCACCTCATAAATGTAAGGTCATTGCCCTCATATGTTCAAGGGCAGTGCACAAAAAGCATTTATCTGCATGTTATTGTTTGACTTCAATCTATTACAATCTTATAGCAGGTGTGGAAATTATTTCTTAGAACTGACACTTTTGAATTCATGGTTGAATGCTAAAGCCTACATACTTCTACAACATGATTTCCTAATGCGTAGAAAATGCAGGACAACGCATCCTGCACAACCTGCAAAGCAGACAATAGGCGATATACGTTTCTGCTCAAAATCTGAACCTTCGCGCATGTGCACTTGAAACAAAGGCCGCTCCAACAAATCTTGCATGCAAGAAGTGAAACTCAAGCGACAAGTCTGCTTTTTGCGTGTAAGTATGGACAATTTTGAAAGATATTTTTGGTGTAATCATAATACTACTACGGAGCTCCATGGTCTGATGCCAAACTTAGCCTGCTTAGCGACTTTTAATTCTGGATTATTTGTCTACGATGCACTATCATCCTGTCTAAAGAGGATACTAAAATCATTTACTGTGAGTCCAATCGCAATTGTGTGAGGGGGGGGGAGGGGGAGGGGGGCGGTTGGTCATCTTCGAAATGAGACTTCCGTGCTCCCCCGAAAGGGGCTACTGTATTAATTGATATTGGGCCACCTCTAAATAGATGAAAACGGTAAAATGTCAACATTTCTCTTAAATGAAAGATCAACATAACTTCGTTGCGTATGGTGCTTGCTGGTATGCATGTATTGATCTATAGCCCACGAATCACAGTGTAAAAGATAGGTCAATCCCACACATCGGGGCGCAAACAAGTGAAAAATTCGCCAGTTCCTACAATCAAATGCGAGGTTTGAATAGGGTGACGCTAGGTGGGGGAAGGGGACAACGATGGCCTCCGAAAGAGGAGGCTGCCTCCCTATCAAGAACAGTTTCTAATTTCGTCTGGGAGTCTCAATGGTTCTAGAAAGCACGAAATCCCCTGTGGCGAACAGTCGCCAATCCCCTTAACATGATGTTGCTCCTAAGTAGTAAAAACGGTGAATGCTCAACATTCCTCTTGAAGAAAAAGTCAATATTACTGCGTTGCAAATGGTAAAAAGGTTGTATGCACGAACTAAAAATGTATTGATTGTACGAAACACAATGAAAAAGAATGGGTCTAGCCACACAAGGAGGCATAACAAGCAATGAAATCGGCAATCCCTACAATCAAAGGTGATGTTTTGATTAGGGGTAGCGTCAAGTGGGGGACAGGGGACCATGGCTCCCGAAAGGGAAGGCTGCCTCCGTAACGGAGGAAACTGGAAACTGAACTGGAAACTTTCTTCTTTCGTCAGGGAACCTATATGGATTCTATAAAGCATGTAATTTCTGTGTGAAACAATCGCTACCTTCCCCCCTTTAATTCTGCTCTCAAAATGGAAAAATTCTTCAATGCAAAAACCCAACTTTTAAAATTTACTGCAATACCCCCCCCCCCCCCAAAAAAAAATCTTTTGTTTCTCTCAACAAAAAGGCAAAGGTTTAATTTTCTCATAAAGCCTCGATTATTTTTTCAGTATTCCGCCAAGGACAATGAAACCTCTTTTCTCAAGTCTCCTAGAAAATATTCGCTTTCTTGACCCTCCTGGTAACACGTTAAGTTTGGCTGGACTTCGGGTTGCTAGCCCACGTTGCAGGAGCTTGCCCCAGCCCCCAACCTGCCAGGAAATCCTGGCACCATCCTTGGCTTTGATTGTTGTAAGGAGCTGCACTCAATGTAGGGCTTGATATAAATAAGACCGTGGTAGTTTGAAAAAGACTCACCAAGGATGATGGGTGTTTTATTTTCATTTGTGAAATTTTAGGTTCTTCCACAGTACATTTTCATAGGAGGAAGGCACTTAATTTAGGGAGTGAATAAATCTCAATTAGGTGACTGGTGAACTAAGAGAATTCAATAAACATTATGCACTTGGCATCAACAGGCCACTGGGTAAAAGCAGCCTATCCATACATTTTGGACGTGATCAAAACATTTAACTCTTGACATTTTAATAACAGTTGCAACATGAAGAAGTTTTACTGTGTGCCGATTGACTCTACTTTCCCATGTATCCTAGTCGCATATTTGTGATTACTTCTGGCCAACTGTTTCAACCTACAACTGTTTCTCTGTGTACCGTTTGCGCCACATTCAATTTTATATTACAGTACCTTTACTTTCGTGTAGCTTTTTACTTTATACGTAAATTTCTTTGTCTTGCGTGCAGTAAAACCCTGCGAGTTCAAACAACTGTATCAGTAATCATTGTAATTTCGTTACCTAGCCACGCAATCATGTGTCCCAGGCGCGGATCCAGGGGGGGGGGCCTGGGGGGCCCGCCCCCCCCCCTCGCCACGAAAAAAAAAACGAAAGGAGAAAAAAGGAAGAAAAAGAAAAAAAAAAGAAGAGGAGAAAGAAAAATTAAGAGCAAAACATGAATAAAAGTGTCTAAGAACGTATTCAAAGTATATATTTCTGTAGGGGTTGGGTGGAGCTATAGCTGGATTATCTCTTTTAGAATATCTTTTTCACAAAGTGGGCTGGCGACGAAAGGAGAGCTACGATGTTTCGAAAACAGGTGAAATATCTGAGTAATGATCCCTGACTAAGATATAATAAGTAACACATCCGTGACATATGCAGTATGGGCCCCCCCCCGGCTAAGCTGCACTGAAATTTAGTAACAATTTTGTGTTCAAAGTGTGAAATTTTTTGTAATCTGGAGGGACTGAGAGGCAAAGTTTTCCGCCCATACAGACCTTGCAGAATGAATACAGAAACAAGCTGTCAGGATGACGTGCTGTTGTGCACAGTGGGACCAGCTGTTGCAGGCAAAGTAGCGGGAGTGCAATACTCTATATTCGATTCGTAACTGGTCTGAAAAGTTTAAAAAATGAGCTCAAACAAAGGCTTTTAAGCAACAGACCAGTGCGTCGTCGGCACAGTGGGCAATGGGGTGACGTGGTGACCCCCTCGCCCCCCTATTCTATCTTCTTGAAAGTTTTAAAACAGGTCCCAAAATTCGTTTAAGCTACAGATTGTCTGTGGAGTTGTTGTAGGGTGCGATGTGTTTTTGATGATTGGTTCATTTGTTCTAATCTAACATTTTCTTTAACAGAAAATGTTCTCAACTATCATGAGTTTTTGTGGAAATCCCTCGACAAATTCCAAATTTTGGCACGTTTCCGCTAGCGTCAAGCCTTGTGTCAGAGTTTGTCCCTTATTATCAATAGCTTTTCGGTAACTACTCACGGGGAACAATAGGAGCAAAAGTGGCTTTTTAAGAATTCTGCTCATCAGAAGATTCGTTTCTGAATAGCATAGGTTGGTGGGAAAGTGACAGTGTCCGATGCATGGTTGTGAATGCAGGTTTTGTTCCATGAACTAAATATTTATTCAAACTTTTTCAGCGCGCGTAGATATTCGCGCGCAATAAGACAGAGGTTTTACACCCGATTTCCATATACCATTGAAAAAGCTATGACGCCAAGAAATTATTCCAATGCAAACATTTTTCTAAAAAGTACATCTCCTCCTCTGTAGGGCTCTCATCATTATGGGAACTTTGACTAAATCTAGTTCCTAGCACATGACTTGAAAGATTGAAAGTACGTAATTGCCGTTTGCTTATTTTCCAAAAACTGTTAGCCGCGACGGTTCAACCGCGGCATCGAAAAATCTTTTTCTGAATAACGAATTTTGCCTGTCCACCATCGCTCTTGCTATACCTTAAAAAGAAGGTGATATGTCATAATCCTCCTCCCATATGGATGTCGGGTAGTGAGAGATCCCGTTTGGTCCCCTCTTTTTGTACACTGTAACTAATTCAGAGCTCCCGGGAGGCTCTATACTGTTTCCTCCTGTCGAACCTTGGATATCCTTTTAAAATGTAAGGAAAAAATTTATATATAGTCCAAGAATGTTTTCTGTGGACTCCACGCAGGTATAATTGGCGTGCAACAATTTTCCCATGGGCGTGTACTCATGGGGGACGCGTACTCCCCCCACTTTTTTGAAAGGGGGGATATTGTCGAAAAGGCCCCCTCACTTTTTCAATACAATGAATGGAACAGACTGAAATTGTTGCCTAGGAAAACGAAATTTTTAGAAGAAGAAAGACCTGGGGGAAAAATCCTACACTTTTGTTGCACCAAATCGCATCTGAGGGCAATTCAGTTCTACGAAAAATTTTACCTTAGACCACCTCCCTCATGCCGACGATCACAAAACTTGTTGCCTCCCCGTGACGCAAATTCTGGCTACCACCACTGCTTCTTCCACCAGGACGGCGATTCACAAATGTGAAAAAGCCCCCCCCCCCCTCCCTCCAAACACACACACACTTTTGGAGATGGATACACGTCCATGATTTTTCCTGGGACTTAAGGAGGTTTGAAGACAATATATTAACCGTCTCTTACTCCCCTTTTTCACCCGAACAAAAGTTAGAATTCACTAAATTGTGGAAATTTTTTAAACATACAATCACTTTAGAATGGCCCAAAGATACCACCATTTTGCATAAAGGCCCACTAAAATTAACAAAAATTCTCAGAGGGGAGGGAAAACCCCTTCCTGGGACTGCACTCTCATGTACTAACAAGGAAAGGCTCTCCAAGTCTTGTATATAGCGTATAAAAAAATCCCACTGCCTAAAAAGGCATGATTTAGCAGTTATCTGCTGTTCCCCCAACCACCAACTCCCGCCGGCACCATCGGTCATAGATTTCTAAAGGGTATACCCTTCAGAAATTCATAAAGAAGGTGATATATCATCTCTCCTCCCATATGGATGTCAGGTTGTGAGAGTCCTGTTGGTCCCCCTTTTTTGTGTACAATTAATGCAGAGCTCCCGGAAGTCTCTATACCGAAAATTTTCGGCGCGCTTCGTGCGCAATTGTTTACGCTTACGGAGAGAGGTACGTTTTTATTGAGTGATGGATTTATTTTTATCACTTTTTACCAAAAATCATTTGAAATCTTTCACGATTTTTGCAAAGTTTTCTCAATATTTCTTGATTTTTGCTTGATCTGCGCACTTCTAACCTTGAATTGCTCCCTTTACAATCAATATGGTCCCGAATGTATTCGCATTACTCATCGGTGGGGTTCTACCATAAGCCAATTATTCGTATGCATAAACGTGATTTCAGAGGAGCCAACAATGTAAGGATGTAAAGCAACTGATATTCATTTTTTCACCCTCCTCTTCTTATGAGAACTGAAAACTTAGAATCGAACCCACCTTCTAAATGATAGACACATATAAAGGGAATTGACACCGTTAGTTATCGCAATGGTTTTAAATGTAAATTCAAATTTTCGGCGCGCTTCGCGCGCAATTGTTTCATCTGGCGTCCTATACCCGAATACCGTATAACGAAAATAAAACACTCATTATGGCAAAAATAATTTCAAGTTACCTACACGGGCTCATAATGTTGGCGTGTAAGTTTTAAGATAACTTGGATTCTCCGGAACTCTGCAGGTACATATAGTAACTTATACTGAGCCACACTCATCAAATTCCATGCAACATGAAAAGGTATAAAATCTCACTGACATAAGAACTAGAGCCGATTTCTGTGCTCTTAAAATGCAATATTGCGAGAGCTTCCGGGGGCTTCGCCCCCTGGACCCCCACCGGGGCTCCGCCCCTGGACCCCGCCAGGGGCCCTAACGCGGGCCCCTAGACCCCACGCGTAGGAACTCGCGCTTCGCGCTCGTGGTGCACCTTCGGTGCACATGAGATTTTTCGGCTTGGGCCCCCCCCCCCCCTCGAAGTTTCTGTACCCGACACATTGTGTCTCCAGAGGAGAAGGCAGTTAGCTGGTTCAGTTGTCAGTTGTCAATGACGTCACAGCATGAGGTTTATAAATGGAATATGTAAAAGAGAAGATGAAACAGCAAAAAATTTCAAACGGGGCAATAGGGACTGGGCGGGTGCTGCGGATATCATCCTCATAAGTTTCAGTTGAAAGGATTTTCCCTGTCATACAACATCTAAAACTACCTTAGGAAATGTCAAAACTTGGAAATCGGATAGTTAAACCCACAGCCCCTACCCAATTCTTAAAAAAGTTCCGACGGAACTGTCAAATAAATTGATCCCACGCCAGTAATTATAAAGGAAGAACAGAACTCCCCGTAGGAACCGATCAGTCTCAAAGACTCCGCCCCCCCCCCCCCCCCCCCCCCTCACTGTAATGGCGACTGGCAGGGATTTTAGGAAAACTTTCTTTTACATGGTTCAAATCTCTATTCTAAAGTTAAACGTAACTACATCATACGTGTATCTTCATGGGCGTAGGAGCCCAAGTTGATGGGGGGGGGGGGCTGTAACGACTTGCCCGAAAATATAACCAAAAATTTCCGCGCTCTCCACGGGCGTTCGACATGTTAATGTACATATAATATAGGCATGCATCGGTTATCACACCGCCTGTCAATTACAAACAATAATATGCCGTGTTACTACCTTCCATATTGGTTTTAATTTTTGACGGAAGTCATTACAATAATAATGGTAATAATCAGTGGTGTAGCCGGAATTTCTCTCATGAGGTGCAGGCATTATGTTGTGTGATCGCCGGCCTGGGGGAGGGGTCTAAGGGTTCCCCTCCCCTTTGAAAATTTTTGAAAAATTAGGTGTCCTTACATGCAATCTGGTGCCACATATGCTACCCGTGACAGGCGCGGATCCAGGGGGGGCCTGGGGGGCCCGGGCCCCCCCCCCCACGCCACGAAAAAAAAAAACGAAAGGAGAAAAAAAAGAAGAAAAAGAAAAAAAAAAAAAGAAAAGGAGAAAGAAAAATTAAGAGCAAAAAATGAATAAAAGTGTCTAAGAACGTATTCAAAGTATATATTTCTGTAGGGGTTGGGTGAAGCTATCGCTGGATTATATCTCTTTAGATATCTTTCAAAGTGGTTGGCGACGAAAGGAGCGCTACAATGTTCGCAAACACGCGAATAGCTGAGTAATGATCCTTGACTTAAGATCTAAATAAGTAAACATCGTGACATATGTAGTATGGGCTCGGCTAGCTGCACTGAAATTTAGTAACAATTTTGTGTTAAAGAGTGAAATTTTTTTTAATCTAGAGGGATTGAGAGGCAAAGTTTTCGCCATACAGACCTTGCAGAATGAATACAGAAGACAAGCTGTCAGGTGACCTACTATTGTGCACAGTGGCACCAGCTGTTGCAGGCAAAGTAGCGGCGTGCATGATACCCTATTCGATTTTGAAACTGTCTGAAAAGTTTAAAAAATGAACTCAAAAGGCTTTTAAGCTACAGACAGTGGCGTCGGCACAGTGGGCAATGGGTGACGTGTGTCCCCCTCCCCATCGATTCTTGAAAATTTTTAAAATGGTCCCAAAAGTCGTTTAAGCTACAGATTTCTGTGGAGGATGTAGGGTGAGATGTATTTTTGATGACTGGTTAATTTGTTCTAACCATTTTCTTTTACAAACTGTTCTCAAACTATCATAAGTTTTGGAAATTCTTGACAAATTCCAAATTTTCGCGCGCTCCGCTAGCGTCAAGCCTTGTGTCAGAGTTGTCCTTACTATTAATAGCTTTCGGTAACTACTCACGAGGGAACAAAGGAGCAAAAGTTCTTTATAAGAATTTTTAGTCAGAAGATTCGTTTCTGAATAGCATAGGTTGGTGGGAAAGTGACAGTGTCCGATGCAGGTTCTGAAATGCAGGTTTTTCATGGACTAATATTTTATTCAAAATTTCAGCGCGCTTCGCGCGCATACGACAGGGTTTACACCCGATTTTATTACCATTGACAAAGCTTTGACGCAAGAAATTATTCCAATGCAACATTTTTCTAAAGAGTACATCTCCTTCTCTGTAGGGCTCTCATCATTATGGGATCTTTGACTAAGCTAGTCTAGCACATGATTTGAAAGATTGAATGTACGTAATTGCCGTTGCTCATTTTCCAAACATCTTACCGCGACGTTCAATAATGACGAAAATCTTTTCTGAAACGAATTTTGCCTGTCCACCATCCCTCTTGCTATACCTAAAAAGAAGGTGATATATCATATCTCCTCCCATATGGATGTCGGGTAGTGAGAATCCCGTTGGTCCCTCTTTTGTATACTGTAACTAATTTAGAGCTCCCGGGAGGCTCTATACTGTTCTCTGTCAACCTTGGATATCCTTTTAAAATGTAAAGGAAAAATTTTATTATAGTCCAAGAATGTTTCTGTGGACTCCACGCAGGTATAATTGCGTGTACAATTTTCCAATGGGCGTGGATCGTGGGGGACGGGGGAACGCGTCCCCCTCACTTTTTTAGAAGGGGGACATCGTCAAAAAGTCCCCCTCACTTTTTCAAAAATGATGGAACAGACTGCAATTATGCCTAGGAAAACGAAATTTTTAGAAGAAAAATAACCTAAAAATCGTACACTTTTGTTGCACCAAATCGCATCTGAGGGCATTCAACTCTAGGAAAATTTTCCTTAGACCCCTCCCCCATGCCGAAGATCACAAAACTTATTGCCTACCCGTGACGCAAATTCTGGCTACCACCAACTGCTTCTTCCACGCCACAGGACGGCGATTCACAAATGTGAAAAAGGTCCCCCCCCCCCCCGCACACACTTTTGGAGATGGATCCACGCCCATGATTTTTCCTGGGACTTGAGGTTTGAAGACAATATGTTAACCGTCTCTTACTCCCCTTTTTCACCCGAACAAAAGTTAGAATTCACTAAACTGTGGACATTTTCTAAACATACAATCACTTTAGAATGACCCAAAGATACCACCATTTTGCATATAGGCCCCATAAAATTAACAAAAATTTCTGAAAGGGGAGGGTAAACCCCTTCCTGGGATTGCACTCTCATGTACTAATAAGAAAAGGCTCTCCCGCTGTTGTATATAGCGTATACAAAATCCCACTGCCTAAAAAAGCACGGTTTAGCAGTTATCTGCGGTTCCCCCAATCACCAACTCCATCCGGCACCATCGGTCATAGATTTCTGAAGGGTATACCCTTCAGAAGTCCATAAAGAAGGTGATATATCATCTCTCCTCCCATATGGATGTAAGGTTGTGAGAGTCCTGTTGGTCCTCCTTTTCAGTGTACAATTAATGCAGAGCTCCCGGGACGCACTATACCGAAAATTTTCGGCGCGCTTCGCGCGCAATTGTTTACGATCACGGAGAGAGGTACGTTTTTATTGAGTGATGGATTTATTTTTATCACTTTATACCAAAAATCATTTGAAATCTTTCACGATTTTTGCAAAGTCTTCTCAATATTTCTTGATTTTTGCTTGATCTGCACACTGTTAGCTTTGAATTGCTCCTTTTACTAACAATAAGGTCTCAAACGTATTTGCATTACTCATCGGTGGGGTTCTACTATAAGCCAATTATTCGTGTGCATAAACGTGATTTCAGAGTCAGTATTGTAAGGATGTAAAACAACTGATATTCATATTTTCACCCTCCTCTTCTTATGAGAACTGAAAACTTAGTATCAAACCCACCTTCTAATTGATAAAAACACATAAAGGGAATTGACACCGTAAGGAAATTGACACCGCAATGGTTTTAAATGTACATTCAAATTTTCGACGCGCTTCGCGCGCAATTGTTCCAACTGACGTCCTATACCCGAATACCGTAGAACGAAAATAAAACACTCATTATGGCAAAAACCATTTCAAGTTACCTACACCGGGCTCATAAAGTTGGCGTGTAAGTTTTAAGATACCTTAGACTCTCCGTAACTTCTGCAGGTACATATAGTAACTTAAAATGAGCCATACACATCAAATTCAATGCAACATGAAAAGGTATAAAATCTCACTGACATAAGAACTGGAGCCGATTCTGTGCTCTCAAAATGCAATATTGCGAGAGCTTCCGGGGGCTTCGCCCCCTGGACCCCCACCGGGGCTCCGCCCCTGGACCCCGCCAGGGGCCCTAACGCGGGCCCCTGGACCCCACGCGTAGGGACTCGCGCTTCGCGCTCGTGGTGCACCTTCGGTGCACATGAGGTTTTCCATCTTGGGCCCCCCCCCCTCAAAATTTCTGGATCCGCGCCTGACCCGTGAAGTTTAATTTGTGTTAAAACATTTACGTATTTTACGTAAAAAAAATCGGCATCAACCCCTCCTCTTTGAAAATTTTTGAAAAATTAGGTGTCTTTACATGCAATCCGGTGCCACATATGCTACCTTTGGAGTGAACTTTGTGTTAAAAAATTAACGTATTTAAGGTACTAAAGAAAAATCGGCAGCAGTCTGGGGTGGGCCCCTCAAATACACTGCTGATAACCATAATATAAATTTAACCATTAAAATCACACTGGTGAATTAATACCGAATATATAGGTGCTGGTGCAATTGAGGTCAGAACTTCATTTTAGTTACCAAGGAATTTTTAAACCATTGATGACCTTTAGCTACATCATTGCATTATTTTTTCTTTCAGTACACTCTAAAAACGTTGGGCAAGTTTTTGGTTGGGTAAAACATTTTGGTTATATGTTGGTCAAACTTTGCCCAAATAGTGGTTAAAACTCCCCTTCAATTCACGTTCATTGCATTATCCACCTATTTGTTAAAATGGTGACAAGCTTATATTCAACGGTTGGGTATATTTTTTATTAACCCACTTTTTGAGCAACTAACTGCTAATTAGCATAGTGTTTGCTTAAAAGTTGGGCAAACCGTTCGCTACAGGTTTTGCGGCGAACAACCGAACACTTAACTCGATTTGGCTCTGCATTTCTCCTAATTATGGGGCTTCGTGTTGATATTCCGAAAAAATCCTTTTAACATGTTAGACGTTTGCATAGAAGGAATACTCGGACATTCTGTTTGGCCACAGAATCGGGCTCTATTTCACAAAAAGTGTGAAAACAGTGCTTCGAACTAGCACACTTTTGTGTGAGTTTTGACATCAGTTATCGATCACTGAACGGGGTATTCGCTATCACGTACGGAAGAACATTGACATTGTAGATTTTGAAGTAATTTTATTTGTCAACACAAGAGCGTATTGACTAGACTTTGTTTCACATTTCTTCTCATAACTAGATATTGGTTCCATAATCTGAAAATTCCTTTTGACATCTTTCACATCGGCAAAAGAGGAAAACTCGCATGTAATATATGACCATACTGAAAATCGATCTCTTTTTCCATAAAATCGTTAAAATACTGCTACGAACTAGCACACAACTCGAGAATTCAAATTGATCGCCAAAACGGCTATCCAATGAGAGCTCAGATACTGGGGGTATTCTCTTTCACGCCCGAATAGGAGTTTATATACAAAAACAGAATTCAAAACGTTACTTTGTTGCAGGGAGCTGAAAGACAGGGAGCTCCCTTCTACGTTGTGTGTAGTGATAATCCTATGGCTGAACGTTATGGAACTGCCACAGTAGTTCTGTGTGTGTAGACTTGTGTTTTAATTCCAAACGTGCCTTTTAAACCTGATTGTTTTGGATATTATAGGCCTACACGGAAGTCTGTGACAAACCAAACATATTCAGCCAAGGCGTTTGGAAATGAACGTGTCAGTATAGATGCTGTTTTGTATTTGGGTTTCGGACAGCAGGTATAATATTTTAATTCACATGCACAATGCACAAATCAGGGAGCTGGAAGACAGGCAGCTGCCTGGCTCCCTGGCACAATAAACATATAACTGCTTAAGAAGTTCTTATGATGTCTTTCCCACTCAATTAAAGCAATTTTAACAACTCTTGTGTACAAAGTTCACCTAAATCTCCTGGGAAAGAAATGCCCAGCATGCATGCATGCTATTCTGAAGTAAGGAAAGCACCAACGGTTAGGCAAAAATGGTTAACATGAAACCAACGGTTGGTGAATAAAATTTACCAAACAGCTTGATGAAAGAAATGCCCAACAAGTCGGCATGTTTTGAAATGATGCATTTACTTAACAATTGGGTAATTTTCCTCCCAACAATTGGATTCAAACTTTACCAAATTTGGTTGGTCAAAATTTTGACCAACTGTTTAGGTTGTTGAATAGATGCCCAGTGTTGGTCAAAAAGTTGGGCAAAATTTGCCCATCTTTTTTAAGAGTGTAGGTGCCCGAGAAATTCTCAGCATATTTCCCGAATTTTTCGCTGCAGCCCCCCAGCCCCGACTCCTAAGCCAAGCCAACAATGTAATGGGAGGCGCTGCAAGCTGTGTTCTTCTTTGATCGCCTCTGACAAGGTTATTAGTGCCAGTAATGGTAGGAAATTCACTTGTCATAATCAGGGTACCGATTGTAACACTAAGTGGGCTGTGTATGTAATTAATTGAGGGGTTTGTGGGAAACAGTATGTAGGTCAGACCAATAACACCAGGCTTCGCATGAATGGCCATAAGTCTGACTACCGTAAATTTATCAACGGGGATATTTCGAAATCTGGAACATCGGCTTTGTATTCTCATCTCAAATCTCATGGGTTAGCTAATTTTAAATTTCAAATTCTAGAAGTTCTAAAATCTGATTCGTCTGTTACCGGGGATGTCCGTGTTTTTGAACGTTTATTTGCTGAGAAAGAAAGACAGTGGATTTGAAAATTAAATACTTTGGTTCCTCATGGCTTAAATATTGACGATACTTTCTACAGCCAGAATCGTGGAAAAAGACAAAAATGCAACTGAGCCCTCCCCTCTCTCTCTTTTTTTCCGGCTCTGTGCACTGATGCTTGTAATCTGCTCTTTATTTACGTATTTTGCTTTTTCTCGTGTTTCTAGGGCCTGTATACCTTGCCTACTCTATTAGTGTTGTGCGAGTTGTGTTCAAGGGTACTTTGTTACCCGAAAATTAAACTGAATCCTCGTATGTTGGGTTTTTGTGAATTTATATATAAATGTATATATATAAAATGTATATATATATATATATATATATATATATATATATATATATATATATATATATAAATATAAGCGGTCGTCTTGTGAACGACAGGCGCTGGGTTCAAGTCCCGCTCGTGGCTTAATTTTCTCTCTGATTTATTTTCTTCTGTTCTTTCCCTTGTTCATAAAGGCTACGCCAGTACTTGGGATTGATTTAACTTTCATGATCGAAACAGTTTACACAACTTTCGACCTACTTATTCACAGTTCGATCTACCATATTTCGACCTACTGAATAATCATTACCCCGCTTGGGGTGTTACCATGGTAACAGGAGAGGAAATTGAGATGGGTTGGTATTTGTACCTAAATTGCCACGCTCGACACTACGAAGCCGTGATAGCTTAGTGGTTAGAGCGGTCGTCTTGTGAACGACAGGTGCTGGGTTCAAGTCCCTCTCATGGCTTAATTTTCTCTCTGATTTATTTTCTTCTGTTCTTTCCCTTGTTCATAAAGGCTACGCCAGTACTTGGGATTGATTTAACTTTGAAACAGTTTACACAACTTTCGACCTACTTATTCACAGTTCGATCTACCATATTTCGACCTACTGAATAATCATTACCCCGCTTGGGGTGTTACCATGGTAACAGGAGAGGAAATTGAGATGGGTTGGTATTTGTACCTAAATTGCCACGCTCGACACTACGAAGCCGTGATAGCTTAGTGGTTAGAGCGGTCGTCTTGTGAACGACAGGCGCTGGGTTCAAGTCCCGCTCATGGCTTAATTTTCTCTCTGATTTATTTTCTTCTGTTCTTTCCCTTGTTCATAAAGGCTACGCCAGTACTTGGGATTGATTTAACTTTCATGATCGAAACAGTTTACACAACTTTCGACCTATGTATATATATATATATATATATATATATATATATATATATATATATATATATATATATATATATATATATATATATATATATATATATATATATTTCTATAATTTGGGATTTAGGCCAAATATAGTATGAAAAACGCGACTGTTGGGAGAACTCCTTAAGGCGAAAAGACCGTTTTCGCCTTAACGTTTTACACACTGTTTTATATAGGAATGCGTAACTCTATACGCAAGTCCGATTTACCACATAATGTTTATGCAATTACTTAGCTGCACACTAACTTACGTGCATGTATCCGTTAACACTAAGGACTTATGGGCCATTGAAATAACGTGCATATATATCTCAAAACCAAAAGGGGAAATATAATCTAAAGTATTTCATTGTTTTTGTTTTCGCCTTTTGTATTAGCGGATTTGATCTTTCGCCTATATATATATATATATATATATATATATATATATATATATATATATATATATATATATATATATATATATATATATATATATATATATAATATATAATATATATATATATATATATATATATATATATATATATATATATATATATATATATATATACATTGCTTTTTCACCTCGCCCAGTTTTTTCAGCTTTACCGACTCAACTCTATATATATATATATATATATATATATATATATATATATATATATATTTATATATATGTATATATATATATATATATATATATATGTATATATATATATATATATATATATATATATATATATATATGAGTGAATCAATCGCATATTGTGAATAGTCGCATGAAGACCTTAGGCCATTATTCCTCTAACATATGCACTTGCCTTATACTGAAAGAGGATATTTATATGTGAATGGAAAACTTAGCCTCAATCAGGATTCGTACCAACGAACTCTCGCACACAAGGCGGATGCTCTGACCACTGAGCCATTGAGGCCTATGTGACAAAGCAAAAGCAAAAGCAAAGTCGGCTAGTTAACTGGTCCACCCGAAGGCGCTTCAGTCCGGCGCGCAACCGACTTCGTCGGCTGGGCAACCGATTTTAGAGGCAAGCCTATGCCAAGTGGGAGGAAAGCCGGAGTACCCGGAGAAAAACCCACGTACATCGAGGGGGATTCGAACCCACACACATGTGAAACACATTGGTGCACAGCAGCTGGAATAGTCACTCTGCCACTCGACGACCCTAACAAAGCGCGGCCAACTAAGTTTAAATACTGATGAGTCAAGCTTTCCATTGTTACGTCATAGGAACGCGTCCCATGTTACATTGAGTAGGTAGAGTGACGTAGCGACTTCTTATATGAATGAGTGAATCACTGTATTGAATAGTCGCATGAAGACCTTAGGCCCATTATTCCTCTAACATAGGCACTTGCCTTATACTGAAAGAGGATATTTATATGTGAATGGAAAACTTAGCCTCAAGCAGGATTCGAACCAGCGACCTCCCGCACACAAGGCGGATGCTCTGACCACTGAGCCATTGAGGCCTATGTGACAAACCGCGGCCAACTAAGTTTAAATACTGATAAGTCAAGCTTTCCATTCTTGACTGTTGCGCACTGATAGTGTACTTTTGAATCTGAAACGTAAAATTGCAAAGCGCGCGAAGCGCGCGAAATTTTATTTTTGGTTTTGCACAAAAGATTGTAATCATTAAGAACAAAAAAAAACTGTAGGATATCAGGGATAACATACATTTTATCGAAACCACCTGGACTACGCTATGAAATACCCAAACTTTGTTCCTTGAGTCGCTCACCAACTGACCGTACCGCATGACACACACAAGACAACAGCAAGTAGGCTTTGCGATATGGGACGGAATTTACGACCTCTACATAAAATGTGTGCTCTGCCTACATGTTACTTGTTAAGTTGACAGGTTTTGTGCTATCTAGCAATGTATAATGGAAGGATTGAAAAAACTGGAGTGACTCTACCGCGCGCCTAGCGCGCCGAAAATTTTGGGTTCTTTTAAGGGAAATTGTCCTCTTGAGAGCAAATAACAGGTAAACCGTCGGGGCGACTTGTCGCCGTTGGGGATTACACACTTTACCGTATCGACTAAGACTTCCCGAGGAAACTGTAAAATTCCCCGACGGGGGTCATGGCCCCCTGCCGCCCACCTGGCGCCATCACTGCGAGGCGTGAACCAAGAAAAATTGACCATTCCCAGACCTTACAATCTATACTTAGGCCATCTACATGTTTCATGTTATGTATGTTTGTCATTTCCATGGAAACATTACGTTTCTTTGACACCCTCATTTGCTGTACATACAACCATGTCGTCTAGAGGCACGAAGGAAAATATACTAAAATACGGCCTACAGGTCCCTGGCACTTCCCATGTGCAAGAAATTCCAGGCAAACACCCACTCTTTTGCATGGAATAATGTTCAAACGTGATCTTGGTCATAACGTACTCTTGGATAACAAAGGAATATATCTTGTGTAACAAATGAAAGGGATTGACTATAAAAGCGAATTTGGATTATAATACCTTCCAGAACAATGGTAACTTCTTTAGATGTATGTTCCAACTGAACAGTCTATTTTTCCCTGACTTTCATTACATCTAACGGATGTCCAAAGTATGATTGGCGTTCCCGATTTCTGATTATAGGCTATTAAGTGATTCCAATTCAACGACAACCACTACCAGTCAACACAATATTTGAATTTTTCAGCGGGAGTACAAGCGAAAAGCTGGAGTCGCGTTCCCATTTTTTTAAAACAGAGTTAGGCACTACTGGATGCCATTTCATTGCATATGAGAACAAAGACTAGAGCTGGACCTCCTCTTGAAGGACTCACTGACTCTATAAGGATTGAATGAGAAAGAATCGGGACGATAGAAGGAAAAATACGCTGTCAGCAAACTTATAATTATGGCGTGTTAATTGCATTGTTGTAACTGAAAATAACCTTCAAAACATACCGGGGAAAATAAACAATATATTATACAAAATGAAAAAATCCTCGAAAATCAAAGGGGGGGGGGGTTAAACCCCTAAATCTCCCCCGTAGATCCGCCCTGCATTAAATGAAATATTTAAACAACTTTATACACTCCATCAAGGAGCATGTTAATTGAAGCTGCTGTCTATGAACGAAAAATCCTGCTGCGTTCGCTTGGTTTCTTGCTATGTCAATTTGGGAGAAGGAAATTGCAAATATTTTGTTTTCCCAGGTCTCTGAAACATCCGCGATTACCTGAATAGCTTTCACGCTAGAGACATTCGGTCGAAACCCATTGTTTGTAGATCGTTGTTTTACATCAGTTTACATTATTCTGTTATTATAAAATCTTGAAAATTAGAGTAAAACATTAACTATTTTCAAATGACATCGGAAGCGCACTAAGCAGACCCAAAAATAAGAAATTAAAAAATTTATCTATTCTTTAAAAGGTACGCAGGTATTTTTTATTATTTAATTTAATTCAGAATAACGGTTGTTTCAAGTTCACGTTGATAAGCAGGGCACCTGTGGGTGGGAGTCTAAATGATGATAGAGGTTGAATAGGGCTTTGCAGCGATACTTCCACGCAACCTGTCCCGCAGGAAGTATTAAAAAGATAACCATATGTCGCATCTTTGAAGTCATTGTGTTATGTTTTACTTGGTTTTTCATTACAAACATGTCACATTTATGCTGAATTTCCTTCACATTTCTTTTTCTTTTATTTCCCTTGGAGACCGAATAAGGGTTTCCTTGGAGACCAACTTGCGACATTTGCACCGGGGTTTCACAACCCCAAACCCCCGCCTCTTCGCCCCTAGCGATTACCTGCATTAGTTTCCTCTATATATGGTTTTGTATTACACATTTTTACGTTTCAAATAGTATCAAATTCAGTAATAATTATTAATCCAATAATTACAATTAACGCGTTGTAAACGACCAGGATTACCGTAGAATAAGGCCGCTGTGTCAGGCAATTCTCATAACATGTACAGTAATTACTGTACATAGTGGAAGACCATTTTCAGTATCTTACCATTAACATGGAGTACCATTTCTGTAGTACATGCTAAGAAACCTAAAGCACAGATCAGTAATTACTCTACAAGCCATGAGGATGGGGTGCCTCATCATACAAAGTATAACGATGCTAATGGATAAAAGTATTATGTTGTGGACTGCTTTCCCAACAAATCTGAACAACGTCCAACATGTATGAAGGTGTATAGCTGCATGTTTAATTTTCTCAACAAGTGTTCAAACACACGTATGACGATGTTCATGGGCAAACGTATGATCATGTAGAACGGCCTATAACCCTGAGGCAAGCCTGTTATTGTACTGTCCATGACGTCATGGACAGTACCTTAGGCACGCTTCTCATTTTCGAGAAGCAGTTCTTTCGTTCAATGTTTCTTGATTCTCATTGAGTGCTTTGTTCTACCATTGAGCTCATTATGTAGAGTGAATCATGTAGATGGGAACGAGACTTCTTGGTCACTTTTGGTTGGAATGGGGTTGAGCATGATTGGTTTTTATTTTGGCAGTTTTGTATTTTATTGTTTTGTTAAGAATGGCTTGAGTAAGTCAAACTACCTAAACAGTAGAAGGCCTACAGTATATATTGTGGCACATGGTCGTACTGTCGTATTTCGCACAGTACTCTACGTACGCTTCTTATGTCGTAAAACGGTAAAGCACACACTGTACGGCTATAAGTGCTGTCGCGTTTGCTGATTGGTCGATTGCTCAGAGTAGGTAGGCAAGCCTGGGTCAATCACGAAAGGTGAGATTTCTTGAAACATTTTGAAGCAAGAAATGAAGCTTGCAGCCTACTATAAGTCCAGTTGTGATGATATCTGCGGAGAAGTACAGCTAGGCTCATTGACAGCTCTCTACAGTACACTAACGCTAACCCCTAGCTGCGTCGCGGCCATGCACTGGGCTATCAGGCCTACAGTGCTCAGTGCATAGGCGGTCCCTCGTTACTGTATGCACGTTGACGGGGTAAATATGTCTCAACAAGGGGCGATTTGTTTAGACATGAAATATTTTTGAATACTTCCCACAAGACCTGGAGAGTATCATTTCCTGCATGCAAAGCCAAAAATTTGTGCTTCTCAAATTCAAACGGTAAAAGCAAAGTGATTTGTCACTCAAACT
The DNA here is from genome assembly GCA_029531755.1 of Holothuria leucospilota. Classification (NCBI taxonomy): domain Eukaryota; kingdom Metazoa; phylum Echinodermata; class Holothuroidea; order Aspidochirotida; family Holothuriidae; genus Holothuria; species Holothuria leucospilota. The sequence goes on along the minus strand of JAIZAY010000099.1, from coordinate 108,002 downwards.
TCGGTACATGAAGAGGATTTAATTATCTTCAAGTACATATAGGCCAATTGTCTGACGGATTTGGTCGAGCCAGGGAGCTGGAAGACATGTCTTCCAGCTCCCTCGTCGAGCTTTTTCCGCACATCTTAACTGTGCCCAGGGAGCTGGCTGTGCCAACACTGAAAATTGAAAGGGCGATATTCTAAAGCTAGCATAACCACTGAGGACGTTTCTAAATACCAGCACAGAAACAATCATGGACAGTAAGTGGTTACGATTTTCGTAACCACATTTTCTAGTTTTGTATGTTGTAGTTCTTATTATGATGTTAAATGATTATGTCTGGTTGGCTATGTAGGCTTTTCCTCACAGAACTGATTGCATTGTCTAAGAACTGGGACGCACTTGTTTACAAATTTCTAGTTACAACATCGTGTTAACAAGTAACCAATCGTGTTGTAGAACTGTGGTAATGAATAACCAATGTTCGTAGATCCATGTTACCCAGTCCTCAACATGATACAATGCATGATAATAAGTGAAGAGACTTGTATCCCAAACCTTCCCTCATGTCTCTAACCGTACCCTAACCCGGAGACATGATATCACGCATAATATGCATGTCTCGAGACACAAATATGTTACCTTACAAAAAACAAAAACAAACAAACAAAAACAAAAACAAAAACAAAAAAACTTTAAGGATTTGGTGAACCATGTAGCTTGACTGTTGGGAAGGGCACACGTGGAGGCGTGCCGGGATGTAGGTGTAGCAAACCGTAGCGTTCATTAGTTGGTATACGTTTTAAATGCGCAAGTAACCACGTGTTTGTGCTGTCTGACTATAGACAAGTGGAGAGCAAAGTGGGAGCATTTTTAAAGGGAAAATGTAGTCACCCCAATTCAAATAAGTGCAGCCCTCTATCATAATTCATCAATGGCCCTGTGTAATCATGTGACAACATTTCTGAGATGTTCAATCAATGCAGGATTAGTACTTTGCCTATTTTTAATATTGAATACATTTCTTCGGACCAAGAGCGACGAAAGTGGGGAAGGGGATGAGGGCATGATCACAAAATAATTTCGTTTTCGGACGAACCACATTTCGTCCCCTCAATTCTTTGTCAACAATAACAATGTTATATTGTGAGTGTCAGACATAGTACCCCCCTCCCTCCCTTCTCTTGCCAGTTCTTCGACGATAGCCGATACCTACTTTAAGAAAAATAAACCGGCCCACAAACATTTACTCAGACAATGACTAAAACTATACTATACATGTTGTAAAAACTATTACACTGGTACATATATGGTAGGATTTTAGTTGCTCAGTTCAGGGAAAGTGTCTGCTTCATATGACGAGTACTGAATGGTGCAGAACAAGGAAGCTTCGTCCCTTCCTCTAGTAACAAAATACTGGGTTAAACACTTTTGTCTGTCATAAACGGGACGCGAAATGGCAGTCCCAGAAACAAAATTTTAGAGTGAATAAAACACCGCCCTCAGCTATCATTTCATCAGTTGAAGAGAACATAGCCAGTATTCATCTAGATCAACCTTGTGTACGGTCAACATGAGCCCAAGTGGTAATCTGACCCAATATCGATAAAGTAAACAATTGTTATTTTTACGCGTTCTTATTAATTGAAGAATTTCTTATAATTCTTCCTTATTTCGTTGGTTGGCTAAAGTATTTCTCCAAACAGCAAGCCCTTCTCTGTTCTTTTTATGCACCCACAGCAGCCTCTTGCTTGGGGGTGCATTAATGGAATTTGAAGAGCCTCAATTTATGGACAGATCATTAGAGTCTGGCACCGAAATCGACATACGTATGAAAAAAAATGTGAGGGCTAAAGCTACTCCAATTTAGAGGGAAATGAGAGAGGTGATGGGGGATGAGAGTAGCCAGAGGTACCCGATCCCCAGGCAAAGATCTCCCTTTTACCGACAATGACTCTTCGAATCTTTCAAATGCAACTATTCTCTTTGTCTGTGCAGACAAGTTCTAAACTCTGAGGAAACATGGAAAAATTGGTTTTGATCAATTTATGTTGAAAGTTGACATTATACTGGTGGGATATTTTGTTATAAATTAGCGTTTTGCTTTTTGTACACGGTAGACTTAGTCTTGCATTAATTTAGTCTAAAATAAACACTTGGGTAGATTTTTCTGGCGGATTCTGCTCAGAGGTAGATCACCGGAGAATGATTTACTCTGAACTAGATTGTCCCCAGGGGTGACCTAGTCTAGGGGTAGCTACACTCAGGCTTACACTAACCTGCTACACCCGTTAATATCTCATTCTTATTCCTGCATGTGCATGTCGGTTTAACCTTCGCCAGCAGATTTTTTAATTCGTTGCTGGAAACCATCTATCCAATATAAGCCGTCACGTGGTTTTCAGTCAGTGATGTACGGTAACATGTACAATATCGTCATGCAATTTGACGGAAGTTAATGCAAGTATATTGTACAAAGACGACACAATTATTATAAAGATGGATTTAAGGGCAACTTTCTTACACTAATTGTCGGCTTGCCTGCGTAGCAGGCTGTATGGAATATCCCTTCTTCCGTCATATCCTTAACCCTTGCACAAGTGAACACTGAAAAAAATCTTTGGATGGGCCTATTCATAGAAATGTCAGAAGCTATGACTGGATGATTGTTAGTGAATATCCAAAACTATGCAACCTCTGGTAGCGTTTAAATTAAACCATATAGTAGCCTATGCTACATACTTAGTCAATGTGCGCATCACCCCTTCTTGGTAGTACTTGCTGCACAGGTGGGTATTTAGCATATTAATGGTCGGATGTCTAAGGTTTCAGTCTAGACCAGTGGTTCCCAACAGGGGCGTTATTGCTGGGGGGGGGGGGCATTTTTGCAACTCGGGGGGGGGGGGGGATGAGTCCAAGGGGCGGCAGGAGGCGTTTGATATAATGGGTCACTCAAGTGAATTCCGGCCCTACAAGATTCCAAAAATTTTCGTCTAGCTGTCAAATTGGTTGTATAAAAGGGAGATAACGAAGTCATCAAGGCGAGGTCTAACGTTCCTTCCTCGGGTGTAAGGCATAATTTTTGCATTACCTTCTTTGCCAGATGCTACTAAATTGCATCGTACAGTGTTAAAATTCATTTTTTCCCCTGGCGATGACCCTCATATTCCTGAAGTGGCAATGAAAGCCTTCACCGAAGAGGGGCCATGGCATTTTCCTTGCTGTCCATAAACATGACGTGCTGACAGAAATAAAAATTCAGGTAACCGTATAGATAACTTTTGCAACTTGATGTACTTTGAAATAAAACCTAACACGTTTTCAAATATGCAATTTTTCGGTAAAATGGTTTCGGCTTTCTCAATATTTCTCACGGTACCTTTAGGACACTTTAAGTGACATAGGTCTTTCAGAGCTACATGCGGGCCCTACCATCCTTCTTCCTCCCAACAATAAGACTAGCCCTTGCAGTATCAAAGAGAACTTCAGTTAGTAGCTATTGAAATGCAAAAATGTTCTAAAGGTGATTTTTATAAATCTATTCAGTCAAGTTCAGTGCCTATTTAAAGTTATTAGGTAATCGGGGGCAGCCAACGTTTGACTGACAGTGCCTCATTCTTGTGTTGACAATATCTTAAATGAGCCAGAGCTTCCGGGAGCTTATCCTTCTCCCCTACTGGGAAGTTGCCCAATGGGGTCATTGTGAGAACGGTCCACATCTCGATAGGGCCCCTGGCAACTGTTAAATTTCCCCAAAGTTGTTACGCTCCTGACCCCCCCCCCAAAGACTTCAGGCTTTTGTAAATGGCAGGTTAAGGCTTTGCCATCTCGAAGGGAATCATTTTTTTAAGTCCTGCACCGCTGGTTTGTTCCCCTGGGTCGCGGGGCCAGCGGCACTTTTAGGGGAACTGGGCAATGCTCAGCCTCACCCATGTCGAGTTTTTTCTTAAGTAACTAAAATAATGTAAATTTTTAAACACATATTTTACTTCAAATGTAGCATATGTGGCACCAGATTTAAAAAAAAAAAATTCACATTACATACTGTAAGGCTCCCCTGAGAGAAATGCTGGCTATGCCACTGGGTCGGACCCACACGTAAAAAGCCATGTATGTGCAGGTCTCCCCTTTCTTCCAACATGTTTTTATATTATAATCGTTTTATTCATAGCAATATCATTCTACAGACGGGGGTTGACAACCCTAGTCGGTAAAAAGGGGGGGGGGGTGACCTGAAGAGGTTCGGAACTACTGACATAGACGATGAATTGCATGTTGTTGTTACTGGAATGCTGGCAAGTAAGGGATCACCCTTAGGGAAGTGCAACAGGTTTTCAATGATTAAACGAGGTATAGGCCTATTCGTTTGGTTGCACATCTTTGTTCCGAAGTCTCTATGTTCCGACACTTAACTCTAATACTCTCATCTTAACCTAACCATAAGTTAACCCTTATCCTACTACACTAATCTCCATGTAGACTTGAGTCGGAATATAGAAACGTCCGTAAAGAGAGCAATATAAACAATCCCCATTTGTAAGGAAGAAATGTTACCCTTGAGATGAGATCGGCTCATAAAAAAAAAAAACTTTAAAAATAGTTTCAAGTGAGGCCAGGTTACTCTTCAAGCTTTTCTGAAATAGAACTCAGCCCCAGCTGTATGTTATTTTAAGTGAATGACATGCAAGTTAAGAAATTGTTTGCGATTAACATTTGTGGGTAAATTATACTTTTGTTATGAAGATAATCCGACCCTCCCAAGTATGGAATCATTTTTTCTTCTGTGTCTTTTTATTCAATTAAGGCTACTTCTTGTCCATAATAGTCGGATGTAAGTCCGACATCAAATAAGTTGTTCTATCGACATATTACCCACTTTGCTGTGCTCAAAATACTCTCTTTTGACTAAAGTCGTTTGTAAAATGATTTGGAGAAGATGATCATGATCCAATATTAATCTGCAATCTTATAACCACATAGTCCTATGGACACATTACAATCATAGGCTTAAGAAGCGTGGGGGCCAAGTGGGCTGCCCCCAATAAAGGACTCGGGAGGCCAAGATACGAACTTCTAGCCCTCTTCCCAGTAGTTTTAAAATTAGTGTGTCGGCATAAAGGCAAGCAGCGCGAAAGGCGGCATTGAAAATTCATAGGCTAATTATCAGCGTACTTTCAGGTTTTCTTTTTAGTGACAAATGTCACCAGTTTTCAACTGTAGTAACTTGTGAATTTATCAAAATAACTTGTAAATATATCAACATCTTTTGGCGCCCTTACAATTAACTGTACCGTAATCAGTGGTGACACTACGGGATTATCAACATCTTTTGGCGCCCTTACAATTAACTGTACCGTAATCAGTGGTGACACTACGGGATCATAAGGAAGGATGGGTCACCTGACATGTTAACTTGCCCCTACTTTTCCCCAAATAAATATATCACTTATCCAAAAGTGTATAGAGCTACAGGCTCCTTATAAATTCTATTAGAACTTACGATACGTGCATTAGACTTTGAATGATTACTATATTACCTTCAACAGGGGCAATCTTTCAGTTCCCTTCGCATACACCCGTGGTAATTTATTACTTGTCTCATTTTTACATTTTGAGATAGCTTACATGATGTTATTGTACCAAAGCCTCATGCAACTCCTAGCTTCATTTACACAATCCACTTAGCAATCCCCATCTAAAAAACGTGTTTAGGAATTAAACACAATTTTTGCCCCCACTTTGGAAACATGTTTAATTCCTAAACACACATGTTTAATTCCTAAACATTATGTGTTTAATTCCTAAACGCGTTTAGAGTGTAAACGTGTTTCCAAAGTGGGGGCAAAAAAGTGTTTAGAAAAGTGTTTAATGCCTAAACACTGTTTTTTCAGTGTTACATGCATCATCAAACCGACCGACCATAGTCCAGGTTAGGCTATGATAAAACAAAGTATCAAATTGTGATGTTTGTAGCTCAATCAGTGCACAATGATCGCATGCATTTGTCTTTATCTTACCTCCCCCTTGACACACACTTAAGACCAGAAACAGACCTCTGAATCATTCCAATTCTGTCTCCCAATGATTTGGTTTTTCTACGAGTGGGGGAGGGGGGGGGGGCTCGCCCAGGCTCCAGCTTTGGCAGCTTGGGGAATGCAATACCAAGGTAAATAATTCCCTAGGTGATGAAAATTTCAAAGTTGTATAATCCAGTGGCTCAGGGAAAGGGGTGGACTCATGGGAGACGGGTGCTCCTCATCGATTTCCGATTATTCCTTTTGCAAACATAAACCCAAAAGGCGTTTAAGCGATAGCTTTCAGTAGGGGTAGGGTAAGATGTATTTTCGACTGATAGATGGATCAGTAACCATTCCCTATCACATTGCGTTCGCAATCTATCAATATTTCCTGCATATCTCTCAGAATCTATCAAACTTTACCGCCCCCATCACCCGCTTTCAGTCACATTGCTGTACCACAGGACGGTGCTTATTATCAATATAGTCTCAAACATATTCACATTGTTCATCGGCATGGGTTGTAACATTAGGCAGGTTGTTCGGGGGCATAGGTGTAATTGACTTGGCGCACAGCATTGCAATAATGCGAAGCAAGGGGATTTTTTAACCTATCTTTTTCTTTTAGGAAGACATGTTTTACGAAACTTCAAAGCTTCCACGGGTTACCAGTCTCACGATTGTTGGCTAGCACATATTTAGGAAGCTGAAATTGTCTCTGCGCAGAGTCTGCGTGCAACATTTGTCAAATAAATGACTTCTACTGCCATATTTCCGCACCCTTATATGACCATTGATGTTAGGAAAATATGTACCTAAGTAATCAAACCAATTTTAAACACTTTTTTTTCTAAAAATAAGGGACACACCCAAAACCTCTGTAAGGACCGCGCATAAACAAGGGATCATGGAGCAACGAAGAGAGTAACGAAGGGCCATTTTGCGCAGTTTGGTCAAATACTGAACTTGTACTTTCACGTTTTCAAGCAGCCAAGCACTGAGCTTCATTTTGAAGCATTAGTCGGTGCAATTCTCCTGTTTCCTGGATTTATTAATGGGGTGTACCCAGTGCCGCTTGCCATGGACATAAAGAATGTAAAGAGCTCCCCACTGAGTCTTATAACATTAGCCATGTTTGATTCTTCACTAATAAGGAATTTCGGGGCTGCACAGCGGTCGGTACGGCCATCCTGCCAGCTAAGCACAGTGCAGCGCGGTGCAGCGTTCCGGTGTAACCCCTCCCCCCTCCACGATGAACTTTTGTCGCCCTTCTCGAATTATCTTCCAGTACTTAGCCTGCGTACTCAGATACCTCTGTCCATCGGTTCACGTGGTGGTTAATCCGTTAACTTTGCATATCCATTCTGACTCTCGCATCAAGCTTACAGAGGCTTCCCTTTTCAATGTCTTTACAGTGTGATTACATAATATACCAAAGGAACCAGCAGCTGGCTTGTTTACTAATAAATATTTAAGACCTGATTAAGATTATCGTCTGCTAAGGTAACACATTGTAATACTATGCTTTAAGTTTGATTAAATTCTGTTTCACGAGTTGATATCATCCTAAATTTTCTGTGTGTGCTAGCTTTTCGCATGTGGCCTCCTGTTGCTGCAGTTTACATCGGGTCGACTATTCGTATCGGGGCTTGTCGTAACCTTCGTCTCTATTTCGCGGGTTAAGACAGACTTTATATGTTAAAGCTACAGTAACTCGTCGTTGCAAGTCTTGTTTCAATGTATTATAAATACTTTCTGTTTAAAGTCCGACTAGAGAAGTGGTTACCAACGGAGGCGATATTTCCACTCCTCCGTAGCGTTTTCCCACTCAGGATGACAATAAGCAGTAAGGGGCGGCAGGGTTCGTTTTGAAAATGAGATACTAAATTTAAAACGGGGAATAACAAATGTATCAAATAGTTTCCTCATAGCCTAACTGTCGTATATTAGTACTCATAAAACGGAGACAAAATGAAATCAACAAGTCGAGAAACATTCTCTCCTTAGGTGCAATGATATAGGTGAATTAGGCCTATCTTAATTCCCAGTCGCCAGGAAATGGTATCTACACTCTAAAAAATCATTGACCAACCTTAGTAAAACTTTACCCAACCATTGGTTCCGTATGCCTCCACCCAAAATGGGTACAAATGTGTCCAACTTTGTTGGTTAACAGTTGTACTCATAAGTTGGGCAAAAACTTTGCCAAACCACTTTACCAAACCAATCCAGCAGAAAGTTTGCCCAACTAATTGGGTAAAAATTATGCCCAACTTTTGGCACCAAGCTGGGTAATTTATTACCCAATATATGGAGTGCATACAGAATCAATGGCTGGGTAAACTAAGTTAGGAGTTAATTTTGTTAATTCTGTTGTAAGTGGTCCTGGTTTATTCCAGTCATTATGCTCTCTCAAACTAATTTATATACAGGTGACTAGCGATTTTGAGTTAATTACAACTATGCTGGAATCATGCTGGCCGGCTTCAGATAAAATGATTTGAAGCTACAGGCCCCTAGAATGATGTTTAGCTACAAGTTCCTAGAACACTAGTCTATTGATGAGGCCTTTTTTTCAAAGCTCCTCGACTCACTGGCGAAGAGCCAAGGGGCGAAACCAAACGTTATTCCCCAAAGGAGCTACGTCCCTGAAAGGGTGGTTTCTAGAACATGCCACTAGAATCTATACACAGAATTAGCCAAAAACACCCCACAAAATGGCTTTTTGTGGGGTGTAATTATACCTGTCAATAATCTCCCTGTGGGATGCCTGGCCAAGTCAAGCGTAATTGAAAAATAAGCAGGGGCACAACTTGTTTGACCTTGTGTGTCATCACCTGTCCGCTGGGTTCAAGTTTTCACATTCCTAAGTGAGTGATTCTGTGTCAAATTGTAGCTTCTTGAAGTTGAAGGTAATATCCTCTTATTGGAGGGCATTGTACAAGAACTGACCCAGTTTTTCTTTATGGTTGACATTAGAAGTACACAAGCTAGGGAATTTTAATGATTTGGTCATCCCCCTGAGTAGGGTCATTATACACTCTACCTCTCTGTTCACCACTTCAGAGGTTACAGATAAGAGATGAACATCAAAATTTGTTTATTAAGGACTGCATGTATGGTAGAGGAAGGTCATTTTGAATGGATTATTTCAGATGATCGAGGAATACTTCAGTGAACTCTGGATAAAAGATTTCAGAATTTCATCCTTATTTGGTGTTTGTTTTGTGTTTTTAAAAGTCATGGCTCTGTAATTATCTTAATAATAAAATGGAAGTAAAAGTTGGGGAAAGAGTTCAAGCAGTAGATGAACTTGGTAGATGGGCGAATGGCAAAGTTGCAGCTGTTGGAGATGACTTTGTGACGGTGCACTTCCCAGGATGGGATGAAGATTTTGATGTGACACTACAAGTAAGCGCGCAAAGAAGTAAAATTCGCAGACCTGTAGACAGTTTCGTAGGTAAGAATATTCATATTTTGCCCAAAAACAGGATATTTTAGGATGTTTTTCTAGTTTAAAATTAATGGAATGTACTAAAGAAATTAATTCCCCATACTGTGTGGGAATGTTGTGTACCCAAGGCCAATTTAACTGTAAGTCTTTCATTGTATTTGATCAAAACAAAACTTAGAATTGGCACTGGCTAGCACAGCTACTGCATTTAATTTTGACCTAGCCAGCTACTATTTTAAATTTTATCTAACATTTTATTTTCACACTATTTATGTCATCTAGTAATGTTGCCTCTATAGGTCTAGTAGAGTTGCAGGGGGAATAGTAGAGTTGCAGGGGGAATTTGTTTGGTAGGAGGAGCAGGTGGGGGAGGGGTTAGCTGCACGAGCCATGTTCACGTCTGAGGAACGTGAACTGAATCGTATATGTAAAAAGGACCAATTAATCACTGAATTAAGTCTTTGGTTATTACAGTACTGTAGCTAGATGCCCATCTCCAGGTGGGCTGCATCCCATCCCCTATTTCCCTAGCTTATACAACTACTGTATATGTCTGCCGGATAATTTGTTACAAAATATTTTTTATTCAAACTCTTTAAAAATAGAATAATTGTTTATTTACTGAGTGATTTAATATATAATTATGCAAAAACATCTTCCACAGGAAAAGGTAGTCATAAAATATTGCATACACGTCACCCGTCTACCTTGTAGGGCCTAGTGGAGAAACATTTGATCTAGGTTTTTGAGTTCATTGCAAGGCAAGCACGCACACACTAACAACAATGGTTGAAACATACTGTGTTTATCCTCCTTGCCTATGCATCCACCTTTGTTAGCTTTGCATTCTTTTGTCCTTTTTTTACTGCCTTGCTTTATATACTGTATATCTCAACTAAAAGGCATCACATTAATATCCATCATTGCAATTGTGTACTAAATTGCTGTATAGGCCTATTACTGTAACAGTTTTCCAAAATATCACATATACAGATCTAAAATCAGTTACCTAGTACAAAGGACACCGAAAATATATAGCTTTTACAAATTCCTACTTTTGGCATAACAAATCAGAAGTTCTCATTCTGATCAACATTCTAATTCCTGCAGGCATTACCAGAAAGAGGAGACTGGTGTCAAGGCAGCATCACACTTTGCTGAAGAAATTGTGTAAAGGGGATGCAGTCAAAGTGAGTGGCACACAGGAAGTGGGTATGGTTGAGGAGGTGGATCCCTTCAACTACAATGTAGCTGTCGTTATTAATGATGATCTGAAGCTTCTGGATGTCACAGACCTTGACAAACCATCAGGTAAGTTGTTACTGTAACATATTGCATAAACCGCTGCTATGTCCAAGTGGATAAAGGAGGCACCTTACATTTGAAGCAATATAGAAGGCTTTATAGCAAACCAAAGGTTCAGGGTTCAATCCCCGGTCGGGTAATAGTAAGGTGGGGTTTTCATCCGGGAGCAATCTACAGTATGTCCCATTTGATATGACTTCTAAATTGAAATGATCCCAAATTTGATCTAAAGTGGTAAGTTGGAATTAGCCACCCTGATGTGAATTTGTAATTCAAAAGCCCTTTTAGGCTTCTCCCACATACATCATGTCACAATATCATTCTAAAAGAACTCTTTCATGACCTGGATTGATTAATTAATATTGAAAGACATGTCTATTTACAAGTCAAATGGAAATATTTATATATAAGACTTAATGGGTTTGGCACTATACCACAACTTTCAACAACTTCTGAAGTTCACTGCAGAAGAAAAGGTTTATGGCAAGCGTAAATTTTCCTAGAGGACAAAATATAAACATTGACAATTAACCTATATATACTCTAAAGACAGATAAATTCAGATTATGGCACTCAAACTTGTAATTACAGTATCATTCATTTATAATATATGGTGTAATTCATCTGTCGTTTGTCAGAGGCAAAGGAAAAGGGATATATAGGGAGGGGGGCTCAGAATGATGGTACGTACCAAATTAATAGTAAGGAGTATATTTTAACAAGATGACCATATCCTAAACTGGTGCCTAATCATACAAATTCAGGTGGAAAGTAACCCTATTTAAATGTTGTCGATCAACAATTACCTACATTATATGTTTAATTTCTCCAGGGAGGCTCAGTCAGGTGTCCCACTAAAATTGCTCCGCTCCATGAAAAGGTACTATTACGTTTTGTTCTGATTGTATCAATTACACATTCAATTTTAAACAGTACACAAAAGTTGTAAATACATAAATGTGACCATTTACTGGTACATTTCTCCATAGACATGCTGTTGTAAGCTGGGGGCTGAATGTTGATTGGGATTGTTATCCTGGGGGAGGGGTCTAATAGGGTCATAAGAGGTGATTTAGTGAGCTACATATTTTGTGCAAGTTTTGAGGAAAATTACTGACATTTTTTGATGTTTTATCCAAACAAATAATGGCTGGCTTGAACAGAAAGGGTGTCGAAGCATACAGTACTTCACCCCCACATTTTTACTTGGGACTAAAGTCCCACACCCCAACTCACTTCCCACACCTTTGCCTTTCCCTGAGGCTACAGGCTGAAAGTAGCTTTCAGCTGAAACTGCCAGATTCAGCAATACAAACTTAAAGGCACAAAGATAAATGTACATGCATAATTGTTATTTTAAACCATTCTGCAGAAACGTAGCTTTTTCCGACATTGTCAGATAAGCAGGGATGTAGCTACAGTGGGCGGTGCTGGGCGGTGACACCCAGCACTCGATATTCCCGCCCGGCACTCCAGGCAAACACACGTCTCCCCGCCCACCACAAATCTGCCTACCGAGACCTAAAACTAGCCCTAAATTTAATCCTTAAAGTAAAATAAGGGAAAAATGAAAAATAAATGGCTGAAAAATTTGGTAGATGCCATGGGATGGGGTGAGGTGCTTTCCCCAGATAGGACAATTACCCTGCACTCAAATTTGGCTAGCTACATATATGATGTACATGTATGTCCATCACTCTTATAAGTTTATCATGTACATATTTTTTACCATTTTCTGAGGATGATATGTAGCAATACTTAATAACTAACCCACTTGGGGCACTTTTTGATTAATATTAAACTCAGGAGACCATAAATTGTAAATGTATGTCAATGTAACACCCGTTATGAAATTGTTCGCCCGTTATAAAAAATGCTGATAAAATGCTGAAACTCAAAAAGTTTGCCATACTGTATATATGGACCTTGCCAATAACTTAGGTTGTATGTTGTAATGGTTTACAAGAAACATGGTAACATCAATTAATGATGTTTACAGGGTAATTTACAATTCCCTACAATTGTTTGACATACATATGCATCACATGAATGTATGTCAAATAATTTCAAATGTGCTTCATGGGTTCTATGTACATCATATTTACGGTACATCATATCATGTATGTGAGCTATATTTTAAAATTAAATGTGAAATCAATTCACATGCCTAAAGAAATTCTTATAGTAACTGAATTAGTCCCCATTCATACTATATGGTTACTTTTCATGTACATGTACGTTTGACATTTCAGATAAACCATGCAGTTCTGATTCACCATTGAAACAGAAACCAAAAAGACAAAAGAAAAAAAGAAGAGGAAAAAACACATCTGTTAGGTCTACAGATATCACCGTATCTGGTAAGTTTTGAATGCCATTTAAAATTTAACTGCCGTGTTTGTTAATTGGTAGGAGAGGATTGTTGATCTAGCCCTGTTTTAGAAGATCATCATTATCCGCAATGTGATGTTCATAAATACCTGAAATAAGAGAAATATATACCTGCCAGAACTATTCCATCTCCAGTACATGAACTACTGTATGAAAGGGTTCAGGTTAATTTACATGCATTTACTGTACACTGCAGTCGTACATGTGGAGGGACGATCCACCCCACCCTCTGCATCAGGAATACTTGTAATGGCATATTTAATCTGTATAGACCAATTACACCTAGCTAGTTGGGATTTATATACTTTTCATGTACACTCCTGTAGTGCTCTACTGTATAGGCATGCAGTCGATGCACTGATGTATGCAAGTCCCTGGATGCACACTAGTACATGTACGTGTGACAACTACTGAACAACATCAATCAGCTGCAAAAGCAGATACTTCCTCGCTGAAAGTATTCTGTCTCTTGTAAACTTTCACAAAACTTAAGAAGTTCTAAGTAGCCCATTCCAAAGCATCAGTTACTTCAGGGTTGACCAATGATGAAATTGAAACTCATAAATATTAGGAAGCACGTCTGCGAGGATTGGAAATATAAATTTGTAACTATCACTTATATGCTCGAACAAAGAGAGCTGTTTATAGGCATACTAGATTGCTGAATGCAAAATCAGACCTGTGTGCATACAGTAATCCTCAATACTTGTTTCTTAGAAACCCTTTGGTGCATGTGTTCATTGGTATACTGGCCTAGCCACATTATAAAGTCATGGTTATACAGTAGTGACTGAATACTGTAGGGTGGCTAAACTAGTCAGTCACCCATTGTATAAGATTTTCTTGTCGCCTTACGTCCATAGCTTTTTATAGTCAACTCGTGGAACTATTTCGTTTCATTAAAATGAATTATTTTGGATATAATTTAAATGTTTTTTTTTTCAGAACAGCAGATGTCACCTGGTGCCGTCCCTCTTGAAGATCTGCACACCACCCAGACACAGGGTCTTACAGGCATGTTTGTTAGATTAATTTCACAGTTTACATTGTTATGATAGAAAAAAAGACCTTAATACATAATGGTACCATAATTTTTTATTTTAAGTACACATTGAACCAGTGTGATCATTCTAAAAGTACTGACCCCCTCTAACTACTACCTGAGTGAGCATGCAACATGCATGTGTACACCATGGTAACTCTTTTGCAATCCCCTGTTTCTGTGGAAAAAGTATTGTACAGTAAGTAGCTAATTTTGCAAACAGCTGTAACATTTTAAACACGCCCTTCTGAATGTGACAATTAAGTTCTCAAACCTATTAATTACCAAGGAAAAAGCAGTACTTCTCAAAGCCATAACAAATACCTTTTTTGAACAATTTTCCTGGTGATGCAAAAATATCCAAGGTATTGCAAACTGTATGTAACTGTATGTAATATTTTATTTAACAGATCATATAGGAGGATTTGCATCGCTCTTCTCCATCACTGGTGAGAAGATCGAGTGTGGATCAAAGGTTTCTATTGGCAACAACAGCCTTTCATCAGTCTCCTGGATTGTGACCAGCCTGTCTTATGAAGGTGGTGCTTATGTTGGAGAAGCCATGCTGCTGGCCGACCACTCTATCAAACTCAAAGGGCCTTTGGAAAAGTTTCAGCTGGGAGGACCTTTAAGAAAGGACGAACTGAAGCTTTCTAAAAGTCTATTTCAGAATGCTTTTCTGAAGTCAATCAACATCAGTAAAGAAAGTTTCAGTTTCAGAAGAATCATAAGGCAAAATCACCTCGGAGCCTTGATCAGAGGTGAGATTAAAAAATTGCTTGTTGGGAGGAACAGTAGAAAGGTAATTTTACTAGGAGTGTTCCTCCCAGAGACCGATTTGGATCTCCTTGGCATTCATCCAAGGAAAAGAACAGTACTTTTCTCTTACAATAAGAAGAACATTCACATGCTGGACTCATTCCTTGGCCCTAATCAGTGGGATGTAGTTCTCAAAGAGAATTGCTTACGGTTTGTTACAAGGGTAACTTTTAAGTTGGGTAAAGGGGAAATGCTAAGCTGTATTGTAGCAGCAGCATCTGCTATGAATATTCAAATGATTGATGGTAGTTATCGTAGTTTGCTGGAAAATGAGTTCTGTTGAGAAGTATAAGCTTGTCGTCTTTTCCCCAACTACAGACTTAATCAGCAGTTTATAAATATCTGAAATACAGTTGAACAATTTTACTTTATCTCATTAGTTTGGGAAAAACATTAGTATGAGCATTTGCTGATCGACAATACAAATCTCCCAGCACTCCAATGCATGGAGCATAAATGCCCCTCACACACACAGACTTGCTACTTCCGGTAGTGAGCAAGCTTAACTTATGTCTTACAAGAAAGGTTAGCTTGCATATTTTATTTCTTGTGTCAATTGCTGCTTAAGTCTGTTGAAAAGCTACAATTTCACCTTCTCTGCAACCAGAATTTAGCTGTAAATTATGGTGGGTGTTACAACACCTTTAGAACAACATGGATTTTAGTCTATGAAGTTGAAATGATCTTTGAAGTTTTAAAAATGTACACAATTTTATATCCTGGTCAGAGAAGGTGATATCCATGCTGATTTATTTTACTTCCATTTTATATACGTTTAACCATGACTTTACCATATTTTACTAACTCTATCAGATGCTGTGAAATGCATCAGGGGGCATCTTGTGCAGTGGATGCATTACTAGAAATGTATTACTATAGTATTTTTAAATTTGATAAGACAGTCTTGAATATAGAAAGTAGTGAATTGATAAACGAGCTCAACTCTATTTGTACTGTAAGGGAAGATTTAGGAATCGCATCCTGTGAAATGCGGGATGGGGTATGGAACTGGCTCGTTTCTAATCTCCCTAATGCTTATGCCGATAAAGGTAGGCATGATGCTGAATTTATTTCAGGATTAAAGGAGATGGCAGAGAAAGGAGGCCCACCATTTCAGAGTCTCCTTAATGGTACTTTTTTCTGCCCAACATGTAGTACACACTTTGAAATTCAGGATGTAAATGACATTTTATCATTATCATGTCCAAATGAGCATAATCAAGGGATGCTGGGTAAATGCGCCCTTGATGAATTTAAAAAGAGAGTGCGGTTTATTTCAAAATCATGTACCCATTGCAAACGTAAACTTCAAGTAACTGAAATTAATTTGTCCCTTCCAAAGTTTCTGCTTTTTGAGCTGGGCATGAAAGATGCCAAGAATCCACAAAATCCTCCTTTCCAAGTAGGGGAAGACATTTTGGTATGTGGGGTTGAATATGAGCTCACAGGGGCAATTGTAATGAGACCAGACCATTTTTATAACATTGTTAAAACTGGCCAACAGTATGCTTTAATTGATGGGTACCCACTTCTGGAAGACCTTCATCTTTACCCTAAAATATTCAGTTCATTTACAGGTGCTGTTAAAAATGATGAGACAGATATGTCCCTTGTTCATGAAACTAACCCATCAAATGCAGTTGGTGTGCATGTGGTGTTGTATCATTGCAAGGAACCTGACCATGGAAGTATTTCACTTAATCAATTATTGCTCCCTAGCCCAGTGGCAGAAGGTCATGAGACTGAGCATGTTGAGAAAGCATGTAACAGGGAACTCTTCCCAGATAACACAATGTCCCATGATTATAGTAACCAAAATAGCAAGTCTACTCAGTCTCCAATTAAAATCCCCTCCCCAAAGACTAAGAAAAAAATTTCTAAGAAACGCTCAACTTCTGCCAACAAAAGGAACAAACTTATGAAAGATGGTGCTAACATAGAAGGTACAATTGTTCTCAATAATCAGGAAGTAAGGACTAGAAACTACCAGAATTGGGCTTTTCTTTATTGTAAAGATATTTTCAAGGCTTTGAACATGACGAGTCATATTCAAAAACGTGGTTACACCATGCTTGATAAAAGATTGCAGAAATTAGGTTTCTCTCTTGACCAAGTGTTCTTAACTGAAGGTCACCCCAATCAACGGAAATTTATACGAGTAGATGCAATATATGGTATGGTCAGTGAAGGTAAAGGCAAAAGCAAAGTGTCCAAAGCTGCAGAGTTGAATGTGAAAAAGGATTTGCTTTCTTTCCTTAACACAAAATTTATGAATCCTGAAAACACTGAAAAAAGTGAAACACAAAAAAACAAATGGAGGAAGGGTCGCACTCCCAAAAAGCAGAGGCTGAATGTTCTCCATGGTAAATTGAAGGATTGTTTAGAATCTACTTACAAGGGCGAGAAGAAACCCTTTTGTGACGGTATGAGCAAGTTAATTGGCCCAAAGAAAAGTGAAAACTATTTTTTCTCAAAAGAAGATATTGTAGAGATTCTAAAGAAAGTACCCCTAAAAAGAAGTACTAAGAATGCTCAGAACCTACTAGAGGAAATTGTATTTGAAAACAGCAAATGTTTGTCAGTTCAAGACCTTATTAATATTGAAGAAAACTACAGTGGAACTCGGTTAGTTGAAGAGCTGAGAAAATTGTTACCAGGAGTTATTCCTTCTCAAAAAAGGGAGAGTATCCAGAAAAGTGCCTATTTAAGAGAATTCGTAGCTACTTTAGGGCCTCAGAGAACACCAACAGGATGGCGAATCAATCCAGATAGACTACTGGATTTATTGTGTTTTAAGTATTACTGGAATGTTGGCCCAAAATATTGGAAATTGTATGGAGATGGGAGGGAAATAGGTGGACGGCAAAGTACATTTATTGCGCTCAGTATTCTTAATGATGATGCAGCACTTCATGGAGTGTCCTACCATGATCCTAAAGAAGTGTTTCCATTGGCCATATTCTATGAAAAAGATTCAAGAGATAATATAGAGGAAAACTGTATTCCATGGCTTCAGCAATTTCTCTCCAACAAAACAAATGAAGGACATACGTTCTACCTTTGTGGAGATGAGATGTTTTTAGAAGCAGTTCTTGATGGTAGTGGAAATTTGGGACCCAATTCAAAATTTGGATGGAATATATATGTTGACATGTCTAGTGATGAAAAGGGAACAACATCGGAAGTCACAGGATTGCGCACAGACTTGAAACTTGAGGTCAACAGACAACATCAAGAAAGTCTTTTCCCCTGTATTCCAACCAAAAATGTAGTTTTGTGTATTATGCATGGTGTTGCAAGGTCTGTTGAAAAACTGCTCTCTCTTGAAGTTGAAGATATAATGTCTGAAGCTAATAAAGTGAATGAATTTGGTGCAATTGATAGGTCAACATACATTGACAACAAGATATCAGCTTTGGTGTCAAACATAAACAAGAGAG
Organism: Holothuria leucospilota; assembly: GCA_029531755.1. Lineage (NCBI taxonomy): Eukaryota > Metazoa > Echinodermata > Holothuroidea > Aspidochirotida > Holothuriidae > Holothuria > Holothuria leucospilota. The sequence goes on along the minus strand of JAIZAY010000099.1, from coordinate 89,552 downwards.
GTGTTAAGCAAGGTAATTTTTCAATAACATTTGACAAGATGGGAAAACCATGCCCAATCAAACTAAATAAAGATCATGCAGTTACAATTTTGTCACCACCGCCCATTGGCTTAGAGGATATGTACCCCCATGCATTAAAAAATGTGTGTCCAACACGTATTTTAAGAATTTCTTTGCCTGCATCTGTTATTGGTAAGTTGAATTTACAGGCACAGTTAACAGTATTTGAACTTGTAAGTGGAATATGGAATCATTTTTTTGCTATGTACAACATAATGAGAAAAGACCCTAATCCAATATTGAGATCTCCAGCAAAAGAGGGGTCACTTGACCCTGTTGATTACATATTTGGTTACACACAACAAGACAAGAAAGACTACAAGTATCATGCCGAGTGTTTTTACCAATTATACAAGCTTCGCTACGGGTCACAAAACTTAACACCATATATGATGAAGTTTATTGACATAGTTCCGTTGCTAATGAATTCTTTACCATTTAGCCTTGGGCGCTTCCAAAATGAAGGCGGAGAACATGCTAATTACTTGCACAATCGGTTTTACTACCATCACACCACAAGACATGGTGGGGCAAATCGACTGGATCCCATTTTGTCTCTTTTTAACAACATGTATAAGTGTTTATCTTTTTCCATTAACAAAGGTGATGGCTCGGAATGTAGCCATAAAGCATCTAGGGCCTTTCAAATGTATATTGAACACCACGTGGTTGTGTCTGGAATTCCTGAGGGCATTAAAGTAAAAGATGTAGAGAAGTATCTTGTAAGTAAGGGTGTGCAAAAAGTTGTCACTGAGCAACAGGATGGTATTTTTCAATCATGTTCATTTATTCTCTGTGGGGCAATACCAAAAATGAATGGTACATGTTATTCGCATAGTAGTTTTGAAGAATTGATTAAAGGGGCATCCGGAAGAGTTAAAGACAAATTACCATCAGTCGGTACTTCAACTAAGCAGTACATAGTGTTAGTAAATCCAGCAGTATCATCCAAGAAAATCGTGCCATCAGCTGTGCGGTTGGCAATGAAGGCAGGCTTTCCTATTCTTGACTTTAGGTTTGTTCTTGAATGTTTAAAGGAAGGAAAACTTTTAGACCAAAATGATTTTAGACTTCACTTTTCGCAGTTTGCTCTGAAGTATGTTAAGCACCCAACTTTGGAGCAGAAGCATTTTAGGCGTACAAATATTATGACCAGTATAATTAAAAAGCGTTGCTTGAAAAGACGCCGCAGACATGCTCAAACCAAACTTTCAAATAAAAACCCAGCCTTACATTTTGTATGGAGTAAAATTAAACTAGAAAGGGAACAAAAGTCAATGACTGATGCAGAAAAACGAGAACTGATGACACATTTCTTTCAGCAGTGGAAGATGTTGGGAAAAGAGGCCAGGGATTTATACCGCAAAGAGTATGAGAAAACTAGAAAAACCCCATCCCAGAAAAGCAAATTCGAAGTCAGGAACCCTGCATATATGAACTTAATGGATTATAGTGGACTGTAACATTCTTCACACTTAAACATTGTTCTACACTCTTGCTAGCACTCCCATCATTTGCAATTGAACAGTTTTCCTTATCTCATTCATGGATGTAAAAATTGGGAGAATTACGTACTCCTCAAACCTTAGTATTCCATGCTGTAGCCTATTGTTTACAAAGAGTGACCTCAGACCAGGTCATCTAGTAGATACCATGAAGTCCACTCAACTGTGCTAATTAGCTGTGAAAAGATAGGGAACACTAGTCACTTTTGCCTTAACACATTACAGATTACTGTTCTTTATCATTGAGGTATTACCATGGAATTAATGCAGCTATAAACACATTTTATGTCAGTAGGCTACTCCTGGATGATTTACTGTAACAAGGTGTTAACAGCTGTTGTCTCATTTTGTTTTCTGTAGTATGTGGACAAAAAATTTGAACATCTTTGTGCAAAGGTATATAAAACATAGAACTAAACAGTACAAATTGATTGTACTGTCTGAAAAAAATACTTTTATGTGCTGTGCATAGTTTGATATTAATTAACAATGATGAAACCTGAATGATAACTATGTGCCGTAACTGTTGCCTGTCAAAATAGGAAAGCATTCTCCTTTTTTGGAATTAATGTAGCTAGCTCTCTGTATTTAATTGAGCTTTAAGTGGGTATAGGCCTACGTATGTATAGCACTGCCTTTTTTAGAGAGGTGAAAAGATAAAAAGGGGCTGTAGCATAATTGTGTCCAGCGAGCATTGTTCCCTGTGAGTCATCGATGATGAAACATACTTTACTGGCTTTGCTAGCTTGATTTATGAGTGTTGGTGGGGGTATAATCACTCAGTCTTAATCTGCTGCAGAAGCAGGTGGCAGCTAGGATGGGGCGGGGGGGGGGGGAAGAGTTGGATTTTTTGCCATGTAGGCACTACACAATATTATGGCATGTGGTCAGAGTAATTTGCCCTTGAAGCCCTCTTTGGGCCCCGCCCTGTGAGGTGTCCTTGGTCAGCCACACTGTAACAACACACCACTTAATTGTATTGGTATATCATATCAGGTAGAAGATGATTTGTTGGAATCAGCTTGCCAGCCTCGATGGCTGAATCATGTTTACTGCTTTTTTTTTGCCTCGAAAAGGCATTTCTAACTTAAAAAACTTCAATGGGTACAATGTGTGGACTGTTTTACAGTTTGAATTACATATGTTCAATTTATTTACGATATTACGAGTTTTAATATGTTATATCTTACTTAATGGCAATGAATATTCCAATGAGAACAGCTGGAATTATCACTTAATCCTCAATCCAAAGGGCAGGAAGGGGGGAAAGGTTGGATCATGGGGGCTTTAAGATTTCGCTGCAGCTAGCAAAGTACATTGCTCTTGCTTTGGTTTTCCAAGGTGATTATTTGGGACGGGGAAGGCGAAGGGGGGGGGGTCGGGGAACATGAGGTGAGACGGTGCAGTCTCGCCCAATGCTCCGGATTTCTGATGATGCACGTGTTATATATTACTTCCTAATTTCAATATGAGCCTACAGCACATGTTGTGCTCCAGGCTTAATTTACTTCTTTTGAAGTACATGGAACAGGTTATTAGATGACATCATGTCATCTGGTAACCTGATGTAAACTTGCACAAAACTTCTTCCATGAAAAGTTCACCCAGGACTCATTTTTCACCACAGTATTTACTTAGTGAACTTATTCCTATTATAAATCACCTTGAGCAGTGACATTTGTAACTGATTAGTGAGTGCTATATCTGTCTCATTTATTGTTGTTGTTGTTGTTGTTATTATTATTATTATTGTTGTTGTTGTTGTTGTTATCTAGGCATATGTCTCAATTAATTAATATTCAACCATAAAACTGCAGTAATCATGCTGGTCTGTTTACTTTATATGCCTGGTATTAATTGCATCATATTGCAGATATTTTTGTATGTTCAGAGAAAGTTTCAAATCTATTCCCATCATGTGAGTTCCATTATTATGTAACTGCATGTATGCATGTACACTCGGAGCTTGTTCTAATTAATATCACGTACTATATATGTTCATTATTACTTTGAGTGCTTTTTCAATACATGTTTGCACAGTAATAACATAGACTCATCTGCTTTTCATTCTAGTTCATAAGTTGTTGATAAAAGTTTAGCCTACACTCCTGAAACGTATTAATAAAATGTTTTTGGTGCACACAGTCACAGAACGGAATTGTATAAAAACTGATCTCATTACTTTCTCAATCAATTAGTGATATAGCAAATCCAAAATGGGGTTGTTTTGCCTGCCAACAGTCCCTTGCTGCACCATTTGTTAATGATCCATTCTAGAAATCTGCTTAAGGGGATTACAAATAACGGTAGGGATGCCGTGGTTCTGAATTGAGTATAGGCACAGAAAAGGTTATTTTTCTTTCAAGCCAAAAAAGTGAGGAAGGGATTTTTGCTAAATGACCCAACTTAATGTGCTCATGATCAAAGTTTTTCCATTTAAAAATCAAATTAATATTCTATACTCTTTACTACACCAGTATTTCAATCAAATTTCATTTTTTTGGCTTACCCCCACTGGAATCTCACAGTACACAGTGGCCGGGTCAGGTAGTACAGAATACTCTTCACCCTAATTGTCATGTCGATATACATGGGATTTTATTGAATATTGGCAAATACAAAACGACACCGACAGCGCTATTTCAGCCTGGAAGCAGCTGTTGTACAGTACTAGTACATCTGCAGGGTGCAGGTAAAGTTACGAATTAATTGCTGTAGCTGGGGAGACGGAAACACTTGCAGTTATACCGTGACCAATTGAGCAAGTTCATACCACAGTGACATGATACCCAGGCCTGTAGCCACATGGGGGGGGGGCACATGCCCCCCTCAAATTTTCCAATAAAAGGTCTTGCACTGAAGGAGGAAATGTTTATTACGAGACCAGCATTCTTGGCATACAAATATAAGAAGAAAAAATGGAAAACCATTTTGCATCTAGAGTCATTGAAAAAGGCAAAAATTTTCAAAGGGGAGGGGGACACCCCCTCTCCTTAGACCTCTCCCAGGCCCGCGAAACTTCAACATCGATGTGCTCCCCCCAAATTGGTTACTCTGGCTACGGGCATGATGATACCTATAAGTACTAATTAATTCATAAAATTATGTGCCAAATCAATATGGGTTCACCCTTAATAATGCCCATCCATTAATAAAAGCTATGGGAATATTTAAGGCAACATGCCAAACTAGATATATCCCAACAGCAATTTGTGAAATCACTTTTAGGGGGGTTGGAGTTGTTTTGGGGGTATACAGTATGGTATATTTTGTCTTTTGGGGGTCCTTTCAGGAGAAGGCATTTACCGTAGGCCTTGTGACTGTGCAAAGCCAGAACAGAAGTGATAATGAAAGCAGGAGTGGAATAGTACCTGCCATCCTCAACTCTGAATTTTGATTGTCTTCCTATGATATATAGCACACGTCATGTAGAGAACACCTATACCACTGAGTAGTATGTAGACCATTAGGAAAGTCTTATAATAAGCATGCATATGTTGAAGAGTGACGCAGCAATATTTTAATGGTGCATTGGTCATGCTCATGGGGCTTTCTCTAAATACTGTACTCATGTCAGTGGTCACGCCAGCCCTCACGAATTTGTCAATGACGATTAGAAACACCAAATGAGAGTTGGAATATCCTATATGTAAGTACCAAAAAGCAATGCTCCATTTCAAAGTTTTTGTAAGAACAAACTATTCTCAAGTTTCCAGACCAGTGACTTCATACATTTCACTGGCATGAACACCGACTCTTTGTCCTCATTTTACCAGGGTTCCTAGCTAGCTAATGCAGTGACATTTTTTAATGATGGTTATATTATGCTGGAGGTGTGGACTAATTACACTAGGGAATCTCATTTGGCCAGTGACACATCAGCAATTATGAAAGCAGCTCTAAATCTAAAGAAAACTTAACTATGACTTCATTTTATAAGGTTTACTGGAGAAGTTAATTACACAGCTAGCCATACCAACATGAACTCAACTTGAGATTTTGCGAAGATATCCCTTAACAGGCCTATATTATAGTGGTTTAACCGAGCCTGTCTTAAACACAAATTGTTGGACAAAGCATTTTGTTGGAGAGGCATACAGGACAATATCAATTCACAACTGAATTTCTCTAATATCTTAAAATGTACTCAAATTATACTCAAAGCTCGCTTCCCTTTCAGATGACTGCATACTATACATACCTGTGCACCTTATATGCTACAAAACAGGATAATTAACCACAAAGGTCACCACCAGTACAGCAAGATCTAGTTGTAACATGTTGTTATACGCATGTGCCTAGTGAGTATACTCTTTGACTGTGTGTGCAAAAAAGTAAGATCTAATTATCTGCAGTGCATACCTTCACCACACACAGCTGCAGCTGACCTTGGTCAACATAAACTTCTTGTAGGTCAGGGCTTTGTTGATACTGAGGGCAATGAGGTGAATCCTCTGGTGGTTTAAAATTACCTACGAAATGTGATTGATGGTTGATCAGATGCTGGCTTTTTTGGCTATCAGTTTCTAGCGTCATGATATTAATTGAAAAATTAGCAAAGAAAAGTATAACAAATTGAAATGTGTAGCAAGATCCTAGGGGCTCCATGGACAAGAGACTAGGGAGGGGTCCCAAGCCCACTTTCCAAAGAACCCTCTAATCTCCATTGGGAGGTACAGGTTATGAGATGAGACCTTCCCCCTACCATCTCTGAGTTGATTGGGGTCCCCTCAACATTCAGGGTCAATGGACATTGTCCACCCAGTCCACCCGCTTGCTACGTACGCTACTGCTGTGTTGTTACCGATATGCTCAACATACTCAACCTAAAAGATGTGTTTGGCACAGGACACCACACATTGTGCTTCATCAGTGTACTTTGAAGTTTGGCAAGTGGGATGCCTTGGAATTGGAACAAAAATATGTTTCTGAAGAGATTAACTACATACAGTAGGTTTTAGTGTATTATAAACTGCAGGTCAAATTAAATTTAAGAGAGAAGTTTCCAGGCAGCCTGCAGTTTTGTTGGGCTAATTAATAACATTACGAGACCTGATCTCATAGCTATTACCTACTCTTTTGGTGAATTATCAATGAAGAGAGACCTTGATACTGCTTTGACTAGTAATTGCCTCTTGGAAGGCATGTAATTTGCAAGATGATTTTTAAAAACATTTGAAATAGCCAAGTATAGGTATAGTTCATTACAAGATTCTGTACAGAAAAGTGCACTTGCAAGAAGGAAACATGAAAACAAGCTCGGGCTCTATTTTGGGGGTACTTAAAGTTAACACTTTTTGAATGATTTCACAATATCCTGTCAGATATGAAATAATATGATTAATATATTAATTGAAAAATTAGCAAAGAAAAGTATAACAAATTGATATGTGTAGCAAGATCCTAGGGGCTCCACAGACAAGAGACTGGGGGGGGGGGGGGGGGGTCCCAAGCCCACTTTGCAAAGAACCCTCTAATCTCCATGGGGAGGTACAGGTTATGAGATGAGACCTTCCACCTACCAGCTCTGAGTTGATTGGGGCCCCCTCAACCCTCAGGGTCCCTGGACATTGTCCACCCAGTCCACCCGCTTGCTACGTACGCTACTGCCGTGTTGTTACCGCAATGCTCAACATACTCAACCTAGATGTGTTTGGTACAGGATACCACACATTGTGCTTCATCAGTGTACTTTGAAGTTTGGCAATTTAAGTGGGATGCCTTGGAATTGAAACAAAAATATGTTTCAGAAGAGATTAAATTCATAGGTTTTAGTGTATTATAACCTACAGGTCAAATTAAATTTAAGAGAGAAGTTTCCAGGCAGCCTGCATTTTTGTTGGGCTAATTAATTACATTACCAGACCTGATCTGTACATATGAAAAATTTTGTTTGATAGCAATTACTTTTTCTTTTGGTGAATTATCAATGAAGAGAGACATTGACACTGTTTTGACTAGTAATTGCCTCTTGGAAGGCATGTATTTTGCGAGATGATTTTAAAAATATTTGAAATAGCCAAGTATAGGTATTGTTCATTACTAGATTCTGTACAGAAAGTGCATTTGCAAGAAGGAAACATGAAAACAAGCTTGGGCTCTATTTTCGGGGTACTTAAATTTAACATTTTGTGAATGATTTCACAATATCCTGTCAGATATGAAATAATATGATTAAATATATTAATTGAAAAATTAGCAAAGAAAAGTATAACAAATTGAAATGTGTAGCAAGATCCTAGGGGCTCCACAGACATGATACTGGGGGGGGGGGGGGTCCCAAGCCCACTTTCCAAAGAACCGTCTTATCTCCATGGGGAGGTACAGGTTATGAGATGGGACCTTCCACCTACCATCTCTGAGTTGATTGGCCCCCCCCCCCACCCTCAGGGTCCCTGGACATTGTCCACCTAGTCCACCCGCTTGCTACGTTCGCTACTATCGTGTTGTTACTGCAATGCTCAACATACTCAACCTAAAAGATGTGTTTGGTACAGGAGACCACACATTGTGCTTCATCAGTGTACTTTGAAATTTGGCAATTTAAGTGGGATGCCTTGGAACTGAAACCAAAAATGTTTCAGAAGAGATTAAATACATACAGTCGGTTTTAGTGTATTATAAAATGCAGGTTAAATTAAATTTAAGAGAGAAGTTTCCAGGCAGCCTGAAGTTTTGTTGGGCTACTTAATAACATTACGAGACCTGATCTCATAGCAATTACTTATTCTTTTGGTGAATTATCAATGAAGAGAGAGACCTTGATACTGTTTTGACTAGTAATTGCCTCTTGGAAGGCATGTAATTTGCAAGATGATTTTAAAAACATTTGAAATAGCCAAGTATAGGTATAGTTCATTACAAGCTTCTGTACAGAAAAGTGCATTTGCAAGAAGGAAACATGAAAACAAGCTTGGGCTCTATTTTGGGGGTACTTAAAATTAACATTTTGTGAATGATTTCACAATATCCTGTCAGATATGAAATAATATGATTAATGTATTAATTGAAAAATTAGCAAAGAAAATTATAACAAATTGAAATGTGTTGCAAGATCCTAGGGGCTCCACGGACAAGAGACTAGGGAGGGGTCCCCAAGCCCACTTTGCAAAGAACCCTCTAATCTCCATGGGGAGGTACAGGTTATGAGATGAGACCTTCCACCTACCAGCTGTGAGTTGATTGGGGAGCCCTCTACCCTCAGTGTCCCTGGACATTGTCCACCTAGTCCAACTGCTTCGTACGTATGCTACCGCCATGTTGTTACCACAATGCTCAACATACTCAACCTAAAAGTTGTGTTTATTACAGGATACCACACATTGTGCTTCATCAGTATACTTTTAAGTTTGGCAACTTAAGTGGGATGCCTTGGAATTGGAACAAAAATATGTTTCAGAAGAGATTAAATACATAGGTTTTAGTGTATTATAAACTACAGGTCAAATTAAATTTAAGAGAGAAGTTTCCAGGCAGCCTGCATTTTTGTTGGGCTAATTAATTATTTTACCAGACCTGATCTGTACATATGAAAATTTTGTTTCATAGCAATTACTTATTCTTTTGGTGAATTGTCAAGGAAGAGAGACCTTGATACTCGTTTGAATAGAAATTGCCTCTTGGAAGGCATGTAATTTGCAAGATGATTTTAAAAACATTTGAAATAGCCAAATATAGATGTAGTTCATTACAAGATTCTGTACAGAAAAGTGCATTTGCAAGAAGGAAAAATGAAAACAAGCTTGGGCTCTATTTTGAGGGTACTTAAAATTAACATTTTGTGAATGATTTCACATTATCCTGTCAGATATGAAATAATATGATTAATATATTAATTGAAAATTAGCAAAGAAAATTATAACAAATTGAAATGCGTAGCAAGATCCCAGGGGCTCCATGGACAAGAGACTAGGGAGGGGTCCCCAAGCCCACTTTGCAAAGAACCCTCTAATCTCTGTTGGGAGGTACGGGTTATGAGATGAGACCTTCCACCTACCAGCTCTGAGTTGATTGGGGCGCCCTCAACCCTCAGGGTCCCTGGACATTGTCCACCAGTCCACCCGCTTGCTACGTACGCTACTGCTGTGTTGTTACCGCAATGCTCAACATACTCAACCTAAAAGATGTGTTTATTACAGGATACCACACATTGTGCTTCATCAGTGTACTTTAAAGTTTGGCAACTTATGTGGGATGCCTTTGAATTACAAGAAAAATATGTTTCAGAAGAGATTAAATACATAGGTTTTAGTGCATTATAAATTACAGGTCAAAATAAATTTAAGAGAGAAGTTTCCAGGCAGCCTGCATTTTTGTTGGGCTAATTAATTATATTACCAGACCTGATCTGTACATATAAAAAATTTTGTTTGATAGCAATTACTTATTCTTTTGGTGAATTATCAAGGAAGAGAGACCTTGATACTGTTTTGAATAGTAATTGCCTCTTGGAGGGCATGTAATTTGCAAGATGATTTTAAAAAAATTTGAAATAGCCAAGTATAGTCGTAGTTCATTACAAGCTTCTGTACAGAAAAGTGCATTTGCAAGAAGGAAACATGAAAACAAGCTTGGGCTCTATTTTGGGGGTACTTAAAATTAACATTTTGTGAATGATTTCACAGTATCCTGTCAGATATGAAATAATATGATTAATATATTAATTGAAAAATTAGAAAAGAAAATTATAACAAATTGAAATGCATAGCAAGATCCCAAGGGCTCCACGGACAAGAGACTAGGGAGGGGTCCCCAAGCCCACTTTGCAAAGAACCCTCTAATCTCCATGGGGAGGTACAGGTTATGAGATGAGACCTTCCACCTACCAGCTCTGAGTTGATTGGGGAGCCCTCTACCCTCAGGGTCCCTGGACATTGTCCACCCAGTCCACCTGCTTCCTACGTACGCTACTGCCATGTTGTTACCACAATGCTCAACATACTCAACCTAAAAGTTGTGTTTATTACAGGATACCACACATTGTGCTTCATCAGTATACTTTTAAGTTTGGCAACTTAAGTGGGATGCCTTGTAATTGGAACAAAAATATGTTTCAGAAGAGATTAAATACATGGGTTTTAGTGTATTATAAACCACAGGTCAAATTAAATTTAAGAGAGAAGTTTCCAGGCAGCCTGCATTTTTGTTGGGTATATACTTCATATAAGCCAACCTCAAACTGAAGTGAATAGACACCTACAAATCCTATTCACTTCAGGCTATTCAGCCTATTCATCTCCCTTCACTTGTCTATTCACCTCAGTTTGAGGTAGTCTTACATGAAGTATCTCCCTTTTGTTGGGCTAATTAATTATCTTACCAGACCTGATCTGTACATATGAAAAATTTTGTTTCATATGTTTCAGAAGAGATTAAATACATAGGTTTTAGTGTATTATAAACCACAGGTCAAATTAAATTTAAGAGAGAAGTTTCCAGGCAGCCTGCATTTTTGTTGGGCTAATTAATTATATTACCAGACCTGATCTGTACATATAAAAAATTTTGTTTCATAGCAATTACTTATTCTTTTGGTGAATTATCAATGAAGAGAGACCTTGATACTGTTTTGAATAGTAATTGCCCCTTGGAAGGCATGTAATTTGCAAGATGATTTTTAAAAACATTGGAAATAGCCCAAGTATAGGTATAGTTCATTACTAGATTCTGTACAGAAAAGCTGCATTTGCAAGAAGGAAGCATGAAAACAAGCTTGGGCTCTATTTTGGGGGTACTTAAAATTAACATTTTGTGAATGATTTCACAATATCCTGTCAGATATGAAATAATATGATTAAATATATTAACTGAAAAATTATCAAAGAAAATTATAACAAATTGAAATGTGTAGCAAGATCCTAGGGTCTCAACAGACAAGAGACTAGGGAGGTGTCCCAAGCCCACTTTGCAAAGAACTCTCTAATCTCCATTGAGGAGGCACATGTTATGAGATGAGACCTTCCACCTACCAGCTCTGAGTTGATTGGGGCGCCCTCAACCCCCAAGGTCCCTGGACATTGTCCACCCAGTCCACCTGCTTCCTACGTACTCTACTGCCATGTTGTTACCACAATGCTCAACATACTCAACCTAAAAGTTGTGTTTATTACAGGATACCACACATTGTGCTTCATCAGTATACTTTTAAGTTTGGCAACTGAAGTGGGATGCCTTGTAATTGGAACAAAAATATGTTTCAGAAGAGATTAAATACATGGGTTTTAGTGTATTATAAACCACAGGTCAAATTAAATTTAAGAGAGAAGTTTCCAGGCAGCCTGCATTTTTGTTGGGTATATACTTCATATAAGCCAACCTCAAACTGAAGTGAATAGACACCTACTAATCCTATTCACTTCAGGCTATTCAGCCTATTCATCTCCCTTCACTTGTCTATTCACCTCAGTTTGAGGTAGTCTTACATGAAGTATCTCCCTTTTGTTGGGCTAATTAATTATCTTACCAGACCTGATCTGTACATATGAAAAATTTTGTTTCATATGTTTCAGAAGAGATTAAATACATAGGTTTTAGTGTATTATAAACAACAGGTCAAATTAAATTTAAGAGAGAAGTTTCCAGGCAGCCTGCATTTTTGTTGGGCTAATTAATTATGTTACCAGACCTGATCTGTACATATGAAAAATTTTGTTTCATACCAATTGCTTATTCTTTTGGTGAATTATCAAGGAAGAGAGACCTTGATACTGTTTTGAATAGTAATTGCCTCTTGGAAGGCATGTAATTTGCAAGATGATTTTAAAAACATTTGAAATAGCCAAGTATAGGTGTAGTTCATTACAAGCTTCTGTACAGAAAAGTGCATTTGCAAGAAGGAAACATGAAAACAAGCTTGGGCTCTATTTTGGGGGTACTTAAAATTAACATTTTGTGAATGATTTCACAATATCCTGTCAGATATGAAATAATATGATTAATATATTAATTGAAAAATTAGCAAAGAAAATTATAACAAATTGAAATGCGTAGCAAGATCCTAGGGGCTCCACGGACAAGAGACTAGGGAGGGGTCCCCAAGCCCACTTTGCAAAGAACCCTCTAATCTCCATGGGGAGGTACAGGTTATGAGATGAGACCTTCCACCTACCAGCTCTGAGTTGATTGGGGCGCCCTCTACCCTCAGGGTCCCTGGACATTGTCCACCCAGTCCACCTGCTTCCTACGTACACTACTGCCATGTTGTTACCGCAATGCTCAACATACTCAACCTAAAAGTTGTGTTTATTACAGGATACCACACATTGTGCTTCATCAGTATACTTTAAGTGGGATGCCTTGTAATTGGAACAAAAATATGTTTCAGAAGAGATTAAATACATAGGTTTTAGTGTATTATAAACTACAGGTCAAATTAAATTTAAGAGAGAAGTTTCCAGGCAGCCTGCATTTTTGTTGGGCTAATTAATTATGTTACCAGACCTGATCTGTACATATGAAAAATTTTGTTTCATAGCAATTACTTATATTCTTTTGGTGAATTATCAATGAAGAGAGACCTTGCTACGCTTTTGAATTGTAATTGCCTCTTGGAAGGCATGTAATTTGCAAGATGATTTTTAAAAACATTTGAAATAGCCAAGTATAGGTAAAGTTCCTTACTAGATTCTGTACAGAAAAGTGCATTTGCAAGAAGGAAACATGGAAACAAGCTTGGGCTCTATTTTGGGGGTACTTAAAATTAACATTTTGTGAATGATTTCACAATATCCTGTCAGATATGAAATAATATGATTAAATATATTAACTGAAAAATTATCAAAGAAAATTATAACAAATTGAAATGTGTAGCAAGATCCTAGGGTCTCAACAGACAAGAGACTAGGGAGGTGTCCCAAGCCCACTTTGCAAAGAACTCTCTAATCTCCATTGAGGAGGCACAGGTTATGAGATGAGACCTTCCACCTACCAGCTCTGAGTTGATTGGGGCGCCCTCAACCCCCAAGGTCCCTGGACATTGTCCACCCAGTCGACCCGCTTGCTACGTACGCTACTGCCGTGTTGTTACCGCAATGCTCAACATACTCAACCTAAATGATGTGTTTGGTTCAGGATACCACACATTGTGCTTCATCAGTGTACTTTAAAGTTTGCCAACTTATGTGGGATGCCTTGGAATTGGAACAAAAATATGTTTCAGAAGAGATTAAATACATAGTTTTTAGTGTATTATAGACTACAGGTCAAAATAAATTGAAGAGAGAAGTTTCCAGGCAGCCTGCACTTTTGTTGGGCTAATTAATTACGGTACGAATTAATTACGGTACGAGAGCTGATCTGTACATATGAAAAATTTTGTTTCATAGCAATTACTTATTCTTTTGGTGAATTATCAATGAAGAGAGACCTTGATACTGTTTTGAATAGTAATTGCCTCTTGGAAGGCATGTAATTTGTAAGATGATTTTAAAAACATTTGAAATAGCCAAGTATAGGTATAGTTCATTACAAGCTTAGAAAGTGCATTTGCAAGAAGGAAACATGAAAACAAGCTTGGGCTCTATTTTGGTTGTACTTAAAATTAACATTTTGTGAATGATTTCACAATATCCTGTCAGATATGAAATCATGTGATTAATGTATTAATTGAAAAATTAGCAAAGAAAATTATGACAAATTGAAATGCATAGCAAGATCCTAGGGGCTCAACGGACAAGAGACTAGGGAGGGGTCCCAAGCCCACGTTGCAAAGAACCGTCTAATCGCCATGGGGAGGTACAGGTTATGAGATGAGACCTTCCCCCTACCATCTCTGAGTTGATTGGGGCCCCCTCAACCCTCAGGGTCCCTCGACATTGTCCACCCAGTCCACCGGCTTGCTACGTACGCTACCGCCGTGTTGTTATGGCAAGGCTCAACTTACTCAACCTAAACAACGTGTTTGGTACAGGATACCGCACATTGTGCTTCATCAGTGTACTTTAACGTTTGGCAACTTAAGTGGGATGCCTTGGAATTGGAACAAAAATATGTTTCTGAAGAGATTAAATACATACAGTAGGTTTTTGTGTATTATAAACTGCAGGTCAAATTAAATTTAAGAGAGAAGTTTCCAGGCAGCCTGCATTTTTGTTGGGCTAATAAATAATGTTACCAGACCTGATCTGTACATATAAAGGTTTTGTTTCATAGCAATTACTTATTCTTTTGGTGAATTATCAATGAAGAGAGACCTTGATACTGTTTTGAATAGTAATTGCCTCTTGGAAGGCATGTAATTTGCAAGATGATTTTTAAAAACATTTGAAATAGCCCAAGTATAGGTATAGTTCATTACAAGCTTAGTAAGAAAAGTGCATTTGCAAGAAGGAAACATGAAAACAAGCTTGGGCTCTATTTTGGTTGTACTTAAAATTAACATTTTGTGAATGATTTCACAATATCCTGTTAGATATTAAATAATGTGATTAAATATATTTATTGAAAAATTAGCAAAGAAAATTATAACAAATTGAAATGTGTAGCAAGATCCTAGGGGCTCCACAGACATGAGACTAGGGAGGGGTCCCAAGCCCACTTTGCAAAGACCCTTCCAATCTCCATGGGAAGGCACAGGTTATGAGATGAGACCTTCCCCCGACCAGCCTTGGGTAATTGGTCAGTAGCCCCCTCAACCCTGTGTTGAAGGAAAATGATTTTCTTTTTCTGAAGACATGAAATACATTATACTTTATTGTATTAACCTACAGGTCAAATTGAATTGAAGAGAGCCGTTTCTAGGCAGCCTGCATTTTTGTTGGGCTTATTAATTACATTACCAGACCTTATCTATAAAAATTTTTTCATAGCAATTCATTACTCTTTTGGTGAATTATCAATGAAGAGAGACCTTGATACTGTTTTGACTAACTGCCACTTGGAAGGCGTGTTTTTTGCAAGATGATTTTAAAAACATTTTAAATAGCCAAGTATGAGTATAGTTCATTACTAGCTTCTGCACCGTAAAGTGCATTTGCAAGAAGGAATCATGAAAACGAACTTGGGTTTTATTTTGGGGTCCTTGAAATTTAAATTTTGTCAATGATTTTTCAGTATGATGTTAGACATGAAATACTAGGATTAATATCTCAGTTGTAAAATTAGTAAAAGAATTATAACAATTTTAAATGAATGAGATTCCCGGGGGCCCATGGACAAGAGAGCGAGGGGTCCCCAAATCCACTTTGAAACCCCCCCCCCAATCTCTATAGGGATGTTACAGGCCATGAGATGAGGCCTTCTACTTACCAGATCTGGGTTGGTTAGGGTCCCTCAACTGTCAGGGTCCCTGGACATTTTCCACCCAGTCCACCCACTTGCTTCCACTTCTGCCTTGTTGTTTCCAGTGCTCAACCTAAAAGATGACTTTAGTACAGGATACTGTGCATTGTGCTTCATCAATGTACTGTACTTTAAAGTTTGGCATTTTAAGTGGGATACCTTCAAACTGGAACAAAAAATATGTTTCTGAAGACATGAAATACGCAAGGAGGAGACGTGAAAACGAACTTGGCCTTTATTTTGGGGATACTTGAAATTTAAATTTTGTCAAAGATTTTACAATATCCTGTCAGATATGAAATAAAACTATTAATATTTCAATTGTACAATTTGCAAAGAAAATTACAACAAATTTCAATACCTAGCAAGACCTTGGGGATCCACAGACAAGGGACAAAGATAGGGCCCCCAACCCACTTTGCAAAGAACCCTTCAATCTCCATGGGGAGGTATGGGCTATGAGATAAGACCTTCCACCTACCATCTCTGAGTTGGTTAGGGCCCCCTCAACCGTCGGGGTCCCTGGACATTGTCCACCCAGTCCACCCGCTTGCTACGCTACTGCCTTGTTGTTACCGCAATGCCCAACATACTCAACCTAAAAGATGTGTTTGGTACAGGATACCACACATTGTGCTTCATCATTGTACTTTAAAGTTTGGCAACTTAAGTGGAATACCTTCAAATTGGAACAAAATATGTTTCTGAAGACATGGCATGAGTTTTATTGTATTAAAAATGCAGGTCAAATTAAATTTAAGACAGAAGTTTCTAGGCAGCCTGCATTTTTGCTGGGCTAATTAATTACATTACCAGACCTGGTCTGTATACCAATGATAAATTTTGTTTCATAACAATTCATTATTCTTTTGGTGAATTATCAATGAAGAGAGACCTTGATCTGGTTTGGCTCGTAATTGCCTCTTGGAAGGCATGTAATTTGCAAGATGATCTTTAAAGCAATTTAAATAGTCCAGTGTAGGTATAGTTCATTATTGGCTTCTGTACAATAAAGTGCATTTACAAGAAGGAAAATGAAAACGAACTTGGGCTTTATTTTGGGGGTACTTGAAATTAAAATTTTATCAATGATTTCACAATATCCTGTCAGATATGAAATAATATGGTTAATATCTTAATTGAAAAATTAGGAAAGCAAATTACAACAAATTGAAATGCATAGCAAGATTCTCGGGGGGGCCCCTGCATAGACAAAACACAGCGAGGGATTCCAAACCCATTTTCCTAAGACCCCTTTAATCTCCATTTCGAGTAAGGGCCATAAGATGAGACCTTTGAGGCACCAGCCCTAGGTCAGTTGGGCCCTCAATCCTCATGGCCCTGGACATTGTCCACCCAGTGCACCCGCTTGCTACGCCACTGAGCTATTGCTACTTCAGTACACAAAGTTGTTGGGGACAGGCTTTTATTTCTTTTAAAAAATATGTAAGCTAGACCTTGTTGCAGCCTGGTATCAAAGTCCTCGGGGGCCCATGCACAAGAGACAGTGAATGATTCCAAACCCAGTTTGTTAAGATCTCTTCAATCTCCATTGGGAGGTAAGGGCCATAAGATGAGACCTTCCAGGCTCCAACTCCAGGTTGGTTGAGGCCTCCCTCAACTTTCTGGGACCCCACACATTGTCTGCCTTGCTGCTTCTGTGCACAATGTTGTTGGAGACAGGCTTTGTATGTAATAAGCCAGCCCTTGTTGCAGCAGGGTAGACAAAACCCTCGGGGGCGATAGACAAGAGACATCAAGGGACCCCAAACCCATTTTTGCAGGACCCTTCCAATCTCCTTGGGGAGGACAGTGCATGCCATGAGTTGAGGCCTTCCAGGCATGAGCTCCAGGTTGGTTGGGCTCCCTCAACCCTCGGGGCCCTTGGTCAATTTCCACTCAGTCTACCCACTTGCTATGCCACTGCTTTGATTCTTCACTGTGCACAACATAAAAGCTGTGCTTGGTACTGGATGCCTGCATTGGCAAGTAGGCCCTCCAGTCATGTATTTCTACTATAGGGTTAGTTGGAGGTCAGCCAGGCTAATGGAGTAACCCAAACTTCCATGTGGTGCTAGTTCATGTACCCCGAAAAGAGTACCCCCAAAGTATATGAACGCGAGTATGTATGTATGTGTGTGTATGTGACGCCTAGCTTGTAAACACGATATCTCAAGATAGCAATGACCGACACTCTTCATATTTGGTATATAGATTTGTCATGTTGATAGAAAGAACCCTATTGTTTTTGGTGGAGGTCAAAGGTCATTTGAGGTCACCAGAGGTCAAAAACCAAAAACTTTGTAAACACGATATCTCAAGTTAGCAATGACTGACACTTTTCATATTTGGTATACAGATTTGTCATGTCAAGAGGAAGAACTCTATTGTTTTTGGTAGAGGTCAAAGGTCATCCAAGGTCATCGGAGGTAAAACTGTGAAAACCTCCTAAACAGCTTGTAAACACGATATCTCAAGGTAGCAATGACCTACACTTTTCATATTTAGTATATAGACTCGTCATGTTGAGAGAAAGAACGGTACTGTTTTTGGTGAAGGTCAAAGGTTATTTGCGGTCACGGGAGGTAAAAAGCTGAAAAGCTCGTAATCACGATATCTCAAGATAAGAATGACGGACACTTTTCATATTTGGTGTATAGATTTTTCATGTTGAGAGGAAGAACCCTATTGTTTTTGGTGAAGGTCAAAGGTCATTTGAGGTCACCGGAGGTAAAAAGCTGAAAAGCTCATAATCACAATATCTCAAGATAGGAATGACCAACACTTTTCATATTTGGTAATAGATTTGTCATGTCAAGAGGAAGAAACCTATTGTTTTTGATAGAGGTCAAAGGTCATCCGAGGTCACCAGAGGTAAAACTGCGGAAAACCTCCTAAACGGCTTGTAAACACGATTCCTCAAGATAGCAATGACCGACACACTTCATATTTGGTATATAGATTCGTCATGTTAAGAGGAAGAACCCTATTGCTTTTGGTGAAGGTCAAAGGTCATTTGAGGTCACCGGAGGTAAAAAGCTGAAAAGCTCATAATCACGATATCTCAAGATAGAAATGACCGACTTTTCATATTTGGTATATGGATTTGTCATGTTGAGAGAAAGAACCCTATTGTATTTGGTGGAGGTCAAAGGTCATTTGAGGACACCAGAGGTCAAAGACTGAAAACCTTGAAATCGCGATATGTCAAGATAGGAATGGCTGATATGGATTTGTCATGTTGAGAGGAAGAATGCTATTGTTTTTGGTAGTGGTCAAAGGTCATCTGAGGTCACCAGAGGTTAAACTGCAGTAATCATGTAAATGGATTGAAATCACTATATCTCAAGATAGCAGTGACAGACACTTTTCATATTTGGTTTATAGATTTGCCATGTTGAGAGAAAGAACCCTGTTGTTGTTGGTGAAGGTTAAAGGTCATTTGGGGTCACAGGAGCTAAAAAACCGAAAAGCTTGTAATAACAATATCTCAAGATAGGAATGAAGGACACTTTTGATATTTAGTGTATAGATTTTTCATGATGTAAGGAAGAATCCTATTGTTTTTGGTGGAGGTCAAAGGTAATCTGGGGTTACCAGAGGTCAAAAAGCAAAATTTCCCAAGTATTCCCAAGATCATCATCTGGGGTAACCAGAGGTCAAAAAGCAAAATTTGCCAAGAATTTACAAGATCCAAGATCCATTGGAGTTGAATTCCTTTCAAGACACTTCCTTCCTTTTTTCCTTTTTTTTATATTTGGTGGTGTTCAGAGGTCATGTGAGGTCAGCAGAGGTCAAATTGTTAAAACATAAAATGATGTAGTCAAGAAAGATAAATTTGAGGGATAAGGCTCAGTGCAACAAAGCATCCCCATTCGGCAAGGAATCACTAAGCCTTTGGGCTTTCTGGTTTTATTAGTTGTCCTGAAGGAATAACCAATACTGTGTAATGTTTAGTGAAGCAAGCTCAATATAAAATGTTTTATAATTTTGTGCATGCCCATAGAAATTAATCAAATGGGTGAAAAGATGAACCTTTTATGATTAAGCTGTTAGTGAAGACAGTAGTATGTAGTGTGTTGAAAAGGTAGAGACTAACTCTAATCAAAAATACTAAATTTGGATGGAAGGGAGCCAAAATTGATTAACAAGGAAGGGAGCCGGAACACATAGGAAATTTCCCATCACAATTGAACTGTGAACATAGTTCTGCATTTGAAGTATTTGTTCTTATGGATAAATGAATATTTAGTTGAGGAATTTTGATTCTTGAAATCAAAATGTTTTTTAATAAGCTTCATTGGTTTATTTCTTTGCAAGACTTAAAAAATGTTTTTCTTCAATACCAGAGTGGTTCAGTATTTGAGTTACATCAGTTCCACCAAAATATTATTGGCAGTTTTCAAGTAAAAATTATTTTTTTTACCAAAATATGCAAAAAATTTCCTCTTCCTTTATTCTATTGAAAACAGACAGCTGCATATTATTTATCTAGTAATCTGGTTAGGAGTCCATTAGTTTCCTACCCAACAAAAATTAGTTTCTTCCCCCCCAAAACATTATAGTTTCCCTCCCGTATGGAAATCAAAATTCAAGTGAAGAAATTTGTACTGCTGTATTCTAATTGTTGTACGCACAGAAAAGTAATATTTCTAATTGCAAAACAGACTTGTATCACAGTAAGAAGGACTTGTGAAGTTGTGAATGCCTCAAATTAGGGCCCTAACAGATCCTAGACAGGATAGGCCACATGATTGCATATGCTAGGCTCCTAAATAAAAATTGTTGGTTACATTGATAAACTTCGGATCTTGTCCGTATCCTGCCGGTTTGCATCTAGGAGGCTAGTCCATTGCATAGGAATATGCTACTTAAGTTTGTTTTTTATGACAAGAGAAAGAGAGTCGTTCTTAAAATGTTTTTACTTACTGATTTAGTAAGTGTTGGAAATCATTCCAAAAGGATTATTTTGAGAACAACACTTCATCCACTATTTAAAATAAACATAAAGGTGAACTTGAAATGTTACACATCTCTACATGTGTAATACTTGAGGCCAGTTTGTACTAACCGGCAAGATATGGGACAAGATCCAAACTTTCTACAGAATCTGAATAAAAATGTCAAAGAAATAATTATCAAAGGTGTATCACATCATTCCAAACTAAAAAGGACTTAGTTTCCTCCCCGGTAACTTGGGTAGGAAAAACATTTTTAGGGGAGGAAACTAACTTTTCCCGGGGGGGGGATCTAGCGGGTCCAGAAACTAACGGTAACCATATGGTTGAGTAGGCAAGCTGTTAGTTTGATACAAGTGAACTTCGTAATTTGAGATTGTTGATCCTTTAGTTTTGAATTTTTATTTCTTAGAGACTGAGTCATTAATGAAAGTTTTCTTTTAGTTTTCTACGTAGCAAAATATTAGAAACATCCGTGATATAATTTATAGTAGCTTGTGAGTCACATGTCACAGAAATATGAAAGTAAGAGAAAGAAAAGTCTCACATTATTATAAAAAGTACCAGTAAACATGGATAAGCAACAACTTGGGAGTAATTGCAGAAGGATTCAGTTATTTTCCACCCCTGTTACTTTGTGCTCTTAAAAAAGTTATTTTCCGCCCCGATTTTTGAGGGCGGAAAACACTGTTTTGAGGGGCGGAAAGTAATGAAAAACTTGCATGAGACTGCGAGTTAAAGTCTTCCTTAAACTAAATCAGTAGCCTAAATGTGCTTAGCACTGAATGGTCCCTCCAGTTATGTTACATTGATGTCCTTTACACAACAATCCACAGCATATAATCATATCAGTACTTCTGCAGACTTCTCTCTCTCTCGCTAAACAGTGCACTAGTGAGTTCGTGAATACAGTACACAGTGTACATGTCCACGTATCTAAACGTATACAGTCCTGTGTACAGTGCATGCTGTGAATAAATTCTAAGACACATACAACACTAAAACATTACACATATAGCTAGCTAGCTAGATCATTCATACAATACCTTCTATGTAGACTTTAGGCTACGTGATTTCTGGAAAAGTCCTACAATTTCATCATCCTCTTGGTCTCAGAAATGAAAAGGAAGTAGATACACTTGCAAGTTAATCGTAAATTTCAAATGTTATTTTCCGCCCCAGTAATTTTTGGGGCGGAAAGTCGGGCAGAATACCCCACAACTCCATGTTATACCCCTTAAAAAATTACGGCTTCAATGTCAAAAATATTCTAAGTCCAACTTGCTTACCCCGGAGTAGCTCCGCAGATTCTATGTAAATGTGAAGCAGTATGATTTATTGGATAAACAGTGAAGCCATTTAGTTTATTGTGATATGGAAGAATAAATTGTGAAGAGCGGAGCCGGCTTCGAGGTGGAAATAACTGTTGCTGGGTAGTATGCAATTGTGCCACAACTTGCATATCAATTTATTATTTCTGTATGGAATTTTGCTGAAAAGTTTTCATACAAAGTAGACAAGGAAAAAAAATTGAAAACAAGTACACTTACAAGTATAGGAGATTTATCTTGCCAGTCTGAACATATTGGGATTGGGATAATAATCTTGTGTACATGTAAAGCTTTCCAGTTAAAACATCTCTTTGCCAAAGCGGGATCTTGGCCACTATCCAACTAGCCACTAGTACAGCCCAATCCTAGAAAAAATAAGTTTTTAAACTCTTCGCAAAAACAAATAATAATTGTTAAGGGTGTCATTCTAATTCTTGTTTTTTTTTCTTTTTGTGTTTTTTTTTTGTTTTTGTTTTTGTTTTTTTTTTGTGTGTGTGTGTGTTACTGAATTTGTAAAAATTGTTATTTTGAGAACGACACTTCATTCACCATAAACATATGGAAATAAAATTTGCATCTCCCCTACATATGCAGTGGAATGTCGCAACCGGATAGGTAGTGGACACGATCCCCAAAATGCCCCTGTACTAATACATCCCAGCTTCTGGTAAAATGTCTCTCTGCCAAAATGTTCCCGTACTAATACACCCCCTTACCAAAATGTCCCCTTGTTGAAACTCCTTTTGTATAAGGGTTGAGTTTTACTCGTTCCATGTGATGCATTATATCGGTATGCTTAGGAATATTATAATTCAAGTCAACCAGAGTTTCTGCAGACATTTGCAAGGCAACTCATGCAATAGAAACACTAAGTTAAGCCTTAAACACTTGCATGCCAGTGTACAATTCAACTATGTGTTGACAAACCTATTACAATCCACTCAACTACTGAAATCCTGCACAAACCTTCTTGCTCTGCAATTCATTTATCCAACTAACCATGCACTATAACATACAGATCTAGGCATACTTCATTCAGCTTTTTTAGGCCTGTGGCAGAAACATTACTGGGACTCTCTGGCCTAAACATGTACTGTACATCAGGGTTGTTGATTCTTTTTAATAAAAAAATAAATAAAAAAATCAGTTTTTTTTTTTAAATAAGGTGTCTTTTATTTTTGGAAATTCTGTAAATCCTCAATTCAATTTCTCTACAATTGTTTACAAAATCTTCCTACTGGCACTCACACATCCACTTGTCCCCTTGGACCTCAGACTATTTTTACTGTTGAATATTAAGATGCAGGCTGTATTAGTTCTATTGTTATATTTCACTGTGTATACAAAGAGCTAAGTGGTCCAAAGAGCTTAGTGGTCCAGAGTAGGCCTATCTCCCTCTATACACAGGAAATGCATTCACAATACCCAGAAGTTAATTGGGGATTACACTGTAGGTTATTGTATTCCTTACAATGTTTGTGTACCTTTGACTCAGTGGATCAAATTTAGAAGTGTTACCCTCTTTTCAGTGTTTAGACTCATCCATGGAAACAGAAATAATAGACTTGTTAAGTGAGGGAGAACACCCCATAGGCCTATGCTGCTTGTGAGAATTTGACTTAATCTTTTACAGTTTTCTGGCAATTTTGATAGAAACTGAAACTTTGAGAAAAACAGAACCACAGTTGTTTCTTTCATAACTCTTATTACTCCAACCAAGACTATGCTTTGGGACTGCTATCATTAGCTATTATAATATTAATATGCACCATAAAGGAACCTTTAAAGGTTAGATTCATCAATCTACATTGCCCCTCACTTAACGCCCTGAGTTGCATCTACACCATCTGGTGGTAAGTAGGAGGAGGACTAGGGAGGGTCAACCTCTTTAGGAGGGCGCCCTCCATCTCCACTGTGCTTTTGTTTTACCAGGGTCTAGTTGGGGGTAGGTGGGATTACATAGGTAATAGGAGGCAAGTATATGGGCTCATAAATTTCCAATCCAGGGAGTTTGGGGAATTGATTGAATTTCAAGTTTATAAAACATGAAATTTGATTTTTATGAAAAAAATAATAGATATTGATAAATAATAAAAATTTGATTTTTATTCATAAGTTAGTGTATGATTTGAATAACTAAGGTTGGCAAAAAATGCTGTACAAGGGGGGTACAAGTGTTAAAATCATATGACAGAGTGTAATTTGTTACAATTAGTTGATCCCAATAATTGCATTGATTTTACTCCAACTTTTCCTGCCAAAAATTAAAAAAGAATAAAAAGGTGTGATTTAGACGAGTAACGAGTAATTTTTTTTTTTTAATCATTCAATGTAAATAGCGATTTTAATCGCTGATTTGAATCAGTGTGATTTTAATCAAACAACCTGCTGTACATATGAACATGGGGACTGTTTGGTAAAAATTGGGGACATTTTGGTATGTAAAAGAGAGAACATTTTGGCAAAGGGATGTTTTAACTGGGTTACCTGGATGTTTCACCCCATTGCCAGTTCGCCGCAACCAGTTCGCCATAGTTCTTTTGCCCCCCTAGCCAGTTAGCTCCAATGTGAAAGTGGTGTGCCCCTAGATAACTACCAGTTTGACCCTCCATTTTAATAACACCCGTTTGTAACAAAAAATTAAATGCTGTTGAATTTCACAACTCACAAACAAAAATATTGTAACATGATCAAAATAGGCCAATCATGAACTAGAGTGGCAGGGCACACTCACTCTGATTGGGTTGACTGCCTATTGTCTTTAAGGTTTCAGTTGATCACGAAATGTTAACTGCAGCATGGTTTAATTCCAGATAGATAGTTATGGCTATTTATTTCAGTGCAGATATTATTTTTACTAGTACTAATGGAATATCAACCAAAACATATGACCACTCATGAAGTACATTGGTATATTTGGGATGAAGAGAATAGTATTTGTATATGAGTGAAATAGTTGATACTTTTTGGGTGAACTACTGTAGTCTTGACTCTGTGGGAACTGGCTGGATGTGAGCTGACAATGAAGCAACATAACTGAAAACTAAAGAACATTTTGCATGCTTATCTTGGGCATCCTTTGTTGCCAATGGATTTTTAAGGGGAGTGGGTAATGGATGGGGTGTAAAAAGAAGTTGGGTTGAAGGGAGACAAACGAGCATTGTCCATTCTTTTTTACTTTTTACTTAGAAATGCAGTTCAAATATTTTTAGGTTGGGTTCACATCACATTTGATGACATCAGAGAGGAACAAGGGGATGGAAAAGTTTTCAGGGTGTTTTCCTCCTGCCACCTCCTTCTAATGAGGTTGGTGAACTGGGAAAACTCCAATGAACAGTGCAATCTTTCTCCCAGATCCAACTCTGGAGAAGGGGAGGATTTACTATTTTTCCCATTTTATCATGGCATGGTATCTAGGCATTAGGTAATATTTTAGTTAGTCTTCATGACCTTGCAGAAAATCATCATTGTGACATGCCCAAAAAATGGTGCTTAGGAGAATTTCAATAAAGTAGCCTATGTGTGTTATGAGAAAAAGTATTTGCATGGCTTGGTCATGTTTTCAAAAGTTAGTGCTTTTATTATCTGAATAGACCCATAGCCACACCAGCCACATTGGAGGGCGGGGGCACATCAGTGTTGAAGTTTTGCCAACCTGGGGAGGGGTCTAAGGGAAGGGGGTTCCCTCCCCCTTTAAAATTTTTGCCATTTTCAAGGGCTCTAGATGCAAAATGGCACAAAATTTTCCAGTTTTCTTCCTATATTTGTATTCCAAAAAAGCTGGCCTCGTAAAAACTTTTTTGTCCTTCAGTGCAAGACCTTTTATTGAAAAATGGGGGGGGGATGCCCCCTCTGCCCCCCACAGCTACGTGCCTGTATTTGAAGACTCCCTGGAAATTTAGAAGTGCTTGTAATGGGTTTACATGTAGATGCTCCCCATCTTTGCTGATATAGAGTGTTGCTAATTTACATCTTTTCTTTACAGTTTGCCAAAAGAATCTCCCCGGATGAGGATGCAAATTTTCATATAAAGGCTGCTAGTGATAAAGATGGATTTAAAGTTGGAGATGTTAATGAAGAAATTGGTGAGTAGGATGCTATAAAAATTAAATGTTTACCATTGGATTAACTAGGTTCTTTGGTCCTTAGAGGTCAAATGTGGAAAAAAGTTGGATGTGGGGGGGGGGGATAAAATTGATGTCCCTTCAGCTAATACAATTTGGTTGGTCTAACAAACTTATTTGGGGAGTGGCAAGCAGGAGGGGAGGCAGGGGGAAGAACTCAGATTGGGGGATTCCAACCATCTGCACTCTACCCACCCCTGGTGGTGTCTGTCACTTCAGGATCATTGTATGTAAATCATGCAAAGTGTTAAAGACACTCATAGCTGAGATAAGGAAATAATCATTGTGGGCATGAAATCAGGAGCATCATTCAAGTAGTGGAAAGAACAGACCAAAACTAGATAGCAAAAAAGACATTGCAGAATCTTACCAATCCCACAGTTAATACAGGAAAGATTTTCAACCCAAATGCTGCCTTGTAATAAGTATTGGAGCTCATAGACTTGCAGACTAGGGAGTTTGGTGAATCTCTGCACCTCAACCTTGGGGAACATACCATCCCCTTCCCTTGCATCATTTCTCACTTGAGGAGTGCAACTTCTTATTAAAATGCATACTTGCCAACCACTCTGTTTTAACCGGAACTGTTCCGTTTTATTAGCTTTAAAAGCCATAAAAACCAGAACGTTCCGTCTTTTTTACTTTAAGTATTAAAATATAAATGATCAGAAAAGCAGTGAAGCAACAGCTTGGCAAAAATAAAGTCAGTCTTTGCAAACACCTAAGTGATATCAACATATATTGTGAACATTTAGAGAGGAAAAGAGGAGTTTTGCTCCCTGGACCTGGCCCATTGAGGTTAGCACTTGTGCACTCGCCGCGCACAGTGGATCATATGCTACATGCGTTTCGTTTTCTGAGATGACAATCTTGGCAAGTATGAAAATGTTCTCTTTAGAACTGGCTTCATTATTGCAAAAATTAGGAATCACCCTTGATGCAGAACTGGCTACATTTTTTAAAAAGACCATGTGTTAATCCCTAGAGCAATGTGGACACTTGCAGGATTGATGGTAAGGTGATGTACATGTTGTAACATCACATACACCAAACTAGACTGCTGATTTGATAATGACAATAATACACTGTGCTTCTCAAGTATAATTGGTCTAAGTATCTGTATCATTTGCTATACCTACAGTGCCGTCGAAAGGAATTTTTGAAGGGGGGGGGGTGGCCTGACATGTGCATGTTTAAAAGATTGGTATATTGGTACACTACCTGCCACTATGGGTTGGCGCATAGAGTACAGAGGAAAAATGCCACCCAGATTACAGGAAATGGTCCTAAAAAGGTAAAATGTTGGTACTGTATGTTATTGTTTGACATTCATACAAATTTGCCAATATTTCTATTCCAATTTTATCCCAATTTTGTAGAAAATGACTAACATTTCTAAATTGACCTTCCGATTGGGTTGGTAACTTGAACCCATTACCCCAGCTCATTAGGGCAATTCCACGGTAACAGTGTGACAAAAAATAGGCATTTTCTCATTTAAATATAGTTTTGCTCTGGATACTTAAGGGATATCTTCAGATAAGCTTAACAGTAAAAAGGGGGACACAATGAACTTCCAGACCATGCATAACTTTTTGCAGATTTCAGTTTTTATTTTTTAATTATTAATCAAAATATGGTAATATTAAATATTAAAAATATTAATCAAAATAACATAAAAAATACCTAGGTTTTTCACCTAAATACACATGCTCAAAACCCTCTGAAATTAAAAGTGAAAAGAATTTGGAAAAATATACATTTTATCAAAGATATAGTCTTAGCTTTTATGTCATATGATCAATTTGGCAAATAAGGCATGCTTACATGAAATATTATATAATAACTGTAGCAACCCATGGTAACAGTGTGATGGTAACAGTGTGACAAAAGGTTGCTACACAATATGCACAGTACCAAAAGCAAGGAACAACATGTTATACGGTTCCCTAAAAACAAGTGAGCGTGTAACAGATAAAATTAAAATATAATCTGAAATCTACAATAAGGAAGAAATTGCTGTTTAATCAGATCTGGTTAGAAACTTTAAATTTTCCAGAAAATAGGAATAATTTTGGAATATTAATCCAAACAAAAATGAAGTTTTGTGGGAAGTGTACATGAATCAGGATTTATGGTACACTACATACTGTTTAATGTTAGCATGCAAAAAGTCATGGAATGTATTTAAAGGGGCATATTGAGTTGATATCGATAACTTAACAAGGGTGTTGAAGGGTACTACCACATGAGAATGATTATTTTTAGCATAATTAGTCAAGTTTTACTTCCAACAGTTATGCATAAAGTAAAAATTTTGAATTTTTTGGTATACTAGCTTGTAACGGTTGTGTGCATAATTTGAAAAAGTGTCTGGTCACGAATTTTTAAAAACCGAATTGAATTGTTTATTACTCACCTATTGAAACATTTATTTGTATGCAAGATGTGGGGATTGATTAAGTTTGACCATTTGTCATTAGTATGTGAAGAAAACGTAACAGGTTTGGCAAAATTTGGTGAATTTCACGAACCAACTCAATGTGCCGCTTTAAGATCTTTAACCTCATTTGAGTAAAGTGCACCCACCAGATATATGAAAAATGGTACTTATCAGATAGAAGTTGTTTGAACCACAGGGGTCCAAATGGACCCCTGAAATGAAATAAAATGCAATGTTTAGAGCTCTTTATCTTCTGAATTAAGTCAGATACAGTATTTTTGATGCTAGATTCTTAAAATTTGGGCAGAAAGTACCCCAGGTAGCTATTTTTAGCATTGTATCTTTATTTTTTGTATAATTATGGGCCCTAAAAAATGACCGAGATGGCAACCACGCAATTTGGGCATACAAAGAAGGGGGTCTGGGCTACTTTTCAATGGGCAATGACACTGAAAGTGCTTGTAATTTTGACCTACAATTTTTATTGTGTTCTGTCTACTACTTGAACTACACTAGGGAATTTTTTAGTCAAAGTTTAAGTCTGGTGCCCGACCATGACTTTTTGAAAATTAATTGAGTTGGCTGAGAATGACCCAGCAGAAAAGCTAGAAATTTTGACAGAACAGAGGTTATTGTGTTCAGCTTCGTTGAAGGATGTTGTCACACTGCTTCCATTGTGTTGGCCATTGGACATTTCCCCATGAGTGGCTTCATGCTATTAATACAAGAAGTAAATTTCAAAAGTAGCTATTAAAAGGGCTGGTTCCCAGTATGAGTAGAGGGATGATCACTCTACCCTTATGATCCAGTCAGTCACTATATTTGCAGTGAGAATTATACTTTAGGCTACCTCAGGACTGAGTTTTCTATGTAAGTCAGTATCACCATACCAGCCAAACCTTACTGTATACTGTGCCCAAGTATAAGCATATACTTCATGTTACACAGGACTGTATTTCCCCTATAGAAACACACTGTTGCTGTCACACTGTTACCAAAAAGTAACAGTGTGACACATTTCATTTTTAGCTCACACATGTACACAGTACATGTGTGAGGTTATAAAATGGGGCTGATGGCATCAACTTTTCAAAAAAAAAGTCTTCTTCTTTTTGATGTGAGGAGATTTTGGGCTGAAATTTTGGGATATGATTGTTTGTCAGCAGAACATTAGCACCTACCTATTTGCATTCCATTATAGGAAAGTTAAGTTGGGTCTTAAAGCCGTTTTTGTAGATCTGAGTTGACTGTGCCTGCTGAACAGTTAGCTGTTTATCCATTGCACTGATAGCAGTGTGCTTGGTTTTGTGTTCAGTTGTTATCTTGCAAATGGATATGCAGGCTGTTTGAAATTCAATCCATCAACACACGTGTTTGTTCATCAAGTGGCCTCTACAGTCTGAAGCAACTCTGTGGTCAATGTGGCTTAACACATGAAAGGAAACAGGCTTAACCCTTTTCCGACTTATTAATTGAGGGGATATCTTCCATTCTGTTCTGTTCAATTGAGTTGGTCAAGTCAAGTAATTGCAATTTAACTGTTTTGAGTTCAAGTGCAGTAGGAGCTTTTTGAGAGTCTGTTTTATTTTGATCAGTGCAAACCCATGCAGTGTTTACTTGTGGAATCAAACGGTTGCGATTAAATGTACTTTGCAATACTTGAACAGTTTATAAGTACATCATACAAACTTTTTTCAGTCTTGCTGCTTATAAAAGTGTATACAGCCTTTGCAGGCTTGCTTGATATGAGACAGTATGCAGTGATATTTGTAGCTATCGTTCATAACACTATGTCAGTTGCAGGTTTACATTCCTTAACACATTTGTAATTTTACAGATGGGTTTTGACTTCTATTAATTATTACGTTCCTCTCTTCCCTCCCATTTGCCTTTGTACGGTAAGGAGGTTTTTTGGAAGCAAATGAATAGATGATAAAATTTGGTTTTGTGAGTTCCTATTTTTAACAGACAAGAGAAATTGTGTGAGCTACACAACAGCATTGCTGTTCTAGTTTTATTATTCCCATACAAAAGCTTCTACAGTGAAATTATTATGTGGATGTACTGAGTTCCAACATAGTTGATGCTCAAAAAAATAATTAGTTGATTTCAATTTCAATTTTTCAAAATATCATAAAATATGGCTTTTTTCCGGTAACAGTGTGACACTTTTTCAACACGTTGACATTGATATGTGTTCACTGATGCATAACAAAATAGAACCCACTGAAAATAGTTTCATACACTGATGCATAGTCTTAAACTATCTGTCAGTATTTAAATGCACTACTTTTGATGTTATAGGGAGTGGCTTGTGGGGATTCATTTAGGCTAACTCTAGTTTTGATTTTTTTTTTAAAATATAGCTTTTTCACATTATCCATAATTTTGGGTTATTTATGTTAATAGTATGGGGAAATTAAACACATATCTGAAAAATTCAATCTTTTAAGTTTAATTTGATACCAAATTCCATGGCAGTTGCTCAGTTTTAGTTTTGAAGGATTTGTCTCCTCTGGCCTGGAATTGCCCATTACATAATCCCTTTGGGTAAGGAGGCAATGCCATTTAATCACAGCTTACTGAAAAGACAATAAGAAAAAGTGAAATTCATACCATACTTAAGATGTCCTAAAGCTAGCTGAATATGGCAAACAGAAGCCGAGGCAAGAATATTTTAAATGAAGCAGCTTCTTTTAAGAGCAATTTGTACTTTTGCAGAGTCCAACAAGAGCAACCTGACCTCAGCCCCATCATGGTTGGGGCTGGGGTCAGAAAATTTTGCTTTTCAGGTGCTCTGGATTGCAGGAAATCGCATTCTTCACAACAAATTTGAATCTTCAGTCTCAGGGGTGGTGCCAGGTGGAGGATAAAGCTCCTTGACCTTGACAGAGCGAATAAGTTGCCGAGAGGATGGCAAAAGCCAAATTTTGCTGCGCAGGGTGTGCTGAAAATTTTGTGGCTATTATTGAAGACATAATGAAAAAAATAGTGGTCTTTATTGGGCAATATGCCCTACTAAGAGCAACATCAAGAAATTTGTTTGTCCTCATCAGGGGTTACTGACTTTATCAGTTCATAGTACCCATCAAGACCCCCATGACGAGCATGGAGTTTCCGCAGCAATAGGGGTTCAGTGTAATAGTCATGGTCCCCTGCACCCCCCTAACTGGCATCTACAATTTTGCTTCTAGTATGCATCAGTCACCACCAGTATGGTTGGTTGATGTACAGTATATCATTCATCGGTTTGTGCATATAGGAGAAACATCTGGCTCTCAACCCAAGTAGGGGGTTGCCGACAAAAGCCACACTCTGAAACGGATGCAGTCACAACAGCTCTACAGTTATCCTTCTTTGATTATGTTTTATGATACTCTTTATCAGTTATTTTAAATCGCACAGTCAAATAGAGAAGTAGGTCTGCTTATAGAGGACCACTCTCCCAAAAATCGTAAAGCCTTGACTGAATGATTATATATCATCTTAACAGAGTTACGTATGGAAAGAGCAAGGTTACATCATAAAAAATGTAGCAAACGATACCTGGTTAGTGCCAAAGTATAAATTGCAGAAATTTCAGTAACCAGTCATACGTTCATCATGACATTTTTTTTTTTAAATTGTACAGTCACCTTGCCTCACAATTAAATTATTGGATATAACTTTGGTACAAGCTTTGTCATACATTAGCCACACAACCACTCCTCAAAGCAATATTACATAAATACATGCCACCTTATACATAACATGATTGTCAGCAACAAAATTAGTCTTGACTAAATATGGCTCAATAAGGAATCCATCGCAGAACCGGCCTGTTACGAAGGCCTTTATGAGAAAAAGAAAAAAACTTGGAAGGTGTCAAGCAGCACCTTTATATTACATAATTTAATTTCCTTCTATGCTACATTTCTTGTCAAACATGGTTTGTCACAAAACCTAAAATCAACTAAGGCTCTGCACCAAAAAGGCTCTGGCCTCATTTGAAAATCACTGGTTTTATAGTCTATCTACTAAATGTAGAGGATGAAATATATCACAAACATTTTTAGGAGACCTTTTGACAAAATTGATAACAAAATCCCCCATTAATTATTATTTCTAGCAATAGGTTTTCCAGCGTAATAGAATATGTTTTAGAGACAACAGATGAGAGTTATAGAAGGTGGAACTTTTTATCATAGGAATATCAGTAAAGTAAGAAATAGCACCACAAAATTCCGTGACTTCATCATGCATTGACCATCTAGATTTCCAAAAAAGATGCAGAAAGTCAAATTTAGCACGTCAGCATTGAGTCGCAATTTTCAAATTGTTTCACAATCATTCTTTACGTTATTGACTGAATAATGGAAATGATACTGTACGTTATGTATTGTAGTAGTAAATCTGTTAGCCCAAAAAATGTAAAACAAGTGAAACAATATATTTTAAAAGAAAATTTTAATATAATGTGAGATAAACATAGTAGTTTCCCTGTGTAAAATATGATAACAGATTTAGTCCTTATTACACGTTATATATAGCCATGCAGAGTTTAGGAGACCTTTTTGTATGCGGTCTTTAGTATACATACCAGAGTTGTCCCAGGGTACTGGCATAGAAGCAGTTGACTCAAGGGGCTACTGACTCAGATGATTTATCAAGGGGCTCAGATCCTTTGCTGTTATACATTAAAGTAAGGTGCATAGCTTTTCTGATGGGCATATTTGAGAGTCATGGTCCCTAACTCAGGCTTAGCTTTAAACTACTGCCTGGGGTAGTCTGACTATATTACTTCTGCATGCATGAAGTAGGACCAGGGAGTTGCTGTTTGTGAAACAGAAACTCCCTGGTAGGACTATGCGAAGCATTCATTTCTACTGCCAATTTCTGCGGTTGTTAATACCTCAAACTGATTTTCTCTACAGTATATTGTTTTTTGCAGGCTAGTCCAGGGTTAGATTGAATGATAGATGATATGTTTAGAATGATATTCATTACTTTTAATTCTTTTTCTTTAACTTTTTGATGTTTTTATTGCATTAAAAAACTATGAATGGTGAATTATTGGGGAGCTGAAGCCCCCAGCCCCCCACCCCAGGTTCTGATGGCCCTGACCTAAAGAGGATGTATACATCAACTTGTAGATTTTGGCAGTCATTTTGGATATTTACATTTCAGCAAAAATGCTCAGTAGTTCTGATCTGGCCCCCACCGGATTTGAAATAAGCACCTAAACTTTGAGCAGAAACAGTTGAAAGGCATTACAGTATATATGTCGCAAGACAAGGTTATGTGCCTTGTAGCCTGGACTAGAACACAGTATGCTTAAAACAACCAGTCTTTCCCCAGTTCCCCCTGTTCCCTTTCCTTCAACAAGACAGCTGGTTTTTTTCTTGTAACACTGACCCCTGACTGATACAAATGTTTCTGTTGTATGCAGAACATTGCACACCTATTGTCAACTGTCACAAGAGGACCTGGTACTGTAGCAACCTGTTTGTTTGGATGGGAGGACATGCAGTGTCAATGGGTCTTTGGTACCAGTAACAACTGTGAAGCTGAAAATTATTTGTTCAGCTTAGCTGTTCACAGTGATGCTGATGGGGTTCAAATTGGTGAATTTTAATTGGGTATCTGATTGTCTGTTTCAGGAAGTTGTCCGATTGAGGAAGTCATGATCTTTGCTCGGTTCAGCTGTCGAGCAGTGGTGCAGAGCAAGGAACCTCCACCCCTCCCAGCCTTTGGGAAAGTGGCTAAAGGCTGGGGATACACTCACGTCCATCGGAAGGGGACGTTAAATGGCGGTCCCGGGTGCAGGATTGGGAGGGATTAGTACACGCCTGCCTCGTAAACCTCTGAGCACTAGTCGAAAAGAGAAGGCGAATCTCGCTGGTGTTCATCCACGCTCACTCTGGTACAGGGTCCTCGATGAGCCAAATGGCTTCCTGACCCTCAAATGTTATGAAATTATTTAATCGGGGGCAGCACTTATTTGTCTCACTCCTGCTGTGTGCATAACTGGTGTTCATAGGTGGGTTTCTGCCCTTTGAACTGTTGGTAGACTTTAATAACACAAATTATTTTGCCATTCGTCAATCAGGCCTGTAAAATCATAATCCATTGAATGGTAAGACAGTTGCCAAGAACATGTATAACTAATGATGCATGTAATTGTAAATAACCCAAACTGATTTAATGAATGTTCTCGTTGCAGGTAAAGGGGTGTTTTGTACAAAAACATTTCCTCATGGGAGCTTTCTCTTAGAGTACAGGGGAGAGAGGATTACCCATTTAGAGGCTCGTAAGAGGATGCAAAAGTATAAGGATGGCAATACCTTCCTGTATTTTTTTGAGCACAATGGCATTACTCAGTGGTAAGCATGAAATGTTTATACTACTAATTTCGATGTGGATAACTGTAATAATGAAAAAGGTGGGGATGATGACAATGACAATTAGGACAATTGTTTTAGTTATATGCAATTAACACATTCAGAAAGTCTTGAAGAGCTTGACAAATATTACCTCTAGTGAACAATAAACAAGTCATTGAGACAATCCCTGGGGCAAGTAACAGTACTTAGTTTTCTGCAGTGCACATGGTGACAAGTTACCTTCCAGTTGCAGATAAAGATTTAGGTTTTTATGCCAGCTTTGTTAATTGTTCATGTTTTGAATGATAGGGTTTGTATACCTGGCCTTTTAAAAGGAGCATATAAAAATTGAGCCTAGGAAAGTTAAAAAAGCAAAAATGATACGGATTACTTAATCCGGGAAAAAAATGGTACTTTTGGAAATTGTCAGTGGAGTCTGTTTCAGGGGACACTGAATGAGCTTTCCTGCTTGTAGTAAATTGAAACTCCTGCTTGCATATCGGTAGTAGCTTAAAGTGGTATTACCTGTTCAAGAAAAGGGAAATACATACGGCCTTATATTTTTCTTTATTTGTCAATAAACTAACTATACTATTCATGGTTGGAGTTGTTTATGTAGTGACTGAAAATGGTAGTGTGAATGGCAAAATATAAAGAAACAGTGCAAAAACAGTCAAAATCTGCAGGATATATTTTGAAAAAAAAAACGTCCTCATTACAAATAGCTCAAACCACGCCTACCACAACACTGTATGAATATTCAATGATCACGCAGCTGTGGGTACCGAAGTACTGTACATGGGCTTATATTCCCTCGGTTATTCATGCATTAGCTGGGATAGAGTGATTTTGAAGGTTGTATACTGCACAGCACACTTGAGGTTTTGAAAGCAAAAGCACATGTTTTCATCATAATACTTGTGTTTGTGAATTTCACCCTAACAGTCTTCAAGAAGACAATTGCATACTAACGCTTGTAACGGTAACCAGTAACACCTCTATACACTTGCTTACTTCCCCGCATCCGAAGTATTTGTCCTTGAGCGGTAGGCTAGGTCTACATATCACATAATCTACGTAAACTGGACAACGATACACTAATTGACAAAAAATGTGTTGAGT
The DNA here is from genome assembly GCA_029531755.1 of Holothuria leucospilota. Taxonomy (NCBI): domain Eukaryota; kingdom Metazoa; phylum Echinodermata; class Holothuroidea; order Aspidochirotida; family Holothuriidae; genus Holothuria; species Holothuria leucospilota. The sequence continues at coordinate 53,370 of JAIZAY010000099.1, read as the reverse complement.
TTGTAGATTTCGATAACTAGCAAGGGGACTAACCTTAAGTATGACAATAGTCGTAGTCGTAAAATCGTATGGCTTTATTCGATTTCCTCTGTGAGTAATGTGTTTTTTTCCCTTGGTCAACTGCGATTGTTGTAGATGGTTTCTCCAAGAGTTTCCAACATGTAAAAGAATTTGTGTCTGTTGTATCAGAACTCCCTGGTTGAATCAAGGCAACTGTGTACATATTAGGTGGGAAACGTAACAGGGAAAGAATGTCCAGGTAGTAGCTCCATGGTATGACCTTGCGACGGAGGGTAAGCATCTCAGATGTCAGACTCCAAGCTGATATCGTTGACCATCGATGATTTGAATGACTCAAGAAATGAATGTTCAGTATTATTCGTCGGAGGTAGTACTCATGAAGCGGTCCCGTTTTTAGCGGGGCAGGGCAATGTAGCACGCTGCAGGATTTGAGGTCCCAAGGCTCCGACGTTATAATGATCAATAACGAATGCAAGAGTTTTCTTGCTTGGAACAACGACTGGATATATTTTTTTTCTCTTCTTCACTGAGCATAAAAACTTAATATATAATATGTACAGCGATACGTCACGATACGCAACAGTATAAAATGTCTGGCTTCTTAAATTCTCTTGGTTCTAAACATTACATTAAGCATAAGTGGGACTAATTTCTTTACAATACACAGTGAGCATGTAACAACCTAACCCCCTCTGACTACAAGCAGTAATAGTCACTTTACACGACCAACTTCATCAAAGGTTCTACAATTACACTTCGTTATACCACAATGTACAGAATAGGGAGACCCCTATGCTCCAGCTAAACCTGCACAATTGATACAAAACCCTGTACGGAATGTAAGCATAAAATAATAATAATCAACCCAGTATGCAACCAATTCTCCTAGAATTCGCTCCCTCACTGTAATCAACACCTGGTGTGACAAGCTGATATGGCCCACCATGCCATATCCGTGTAGCATTGCCCGCTCGACCCGATGCCAACCGTTTTATCAGCTTCTGCCATGACTAGCCCTGCGAGACACGACTCGCGAGACGGTAAACATACACCATAAATCTCATTACAACCCACAAAATGACTATAAACCCCTTCATCTCCATGACAACATGTAAACATCCACAAATCCAGTAATCCCAACACACATTTACATACACAGTGTACACAACAATACTCTAGATCAGCATAATTCCCCAAAATTCTAATAACTCAGATCTCATATGACCCAAATGAAACTCAAGTGCTTCGGTTCTGTACCCCATTAACTCCTTACTTGACTCACACCTCAAGTACAATGCTTCCCTGAGGACCCCTCCTCCATAGCACTAAGCTTCCTGAAACACAATCAACCAACTCTAAATGCAAAGCACCAAGAATAATCCCTGAACTCTCACATGGATCTTCCCCTGTAACTGTAAACACTGAACAATAGCCTCCATTCATTATCCCATCACTGAACAAGTCACAATGTCCAAACAGCATAGCGCCCTCAATGAACCACATGGTATAAAACAATGGAACTCCTTTGTTCTCAACCCCCCACCCTTAACTGGTTAAATTCCCTCAGATACCAACTCATGAGAACAACATAAATGCATCAAAGATCTCTAAATACTTCATAAAAACATCATGAATACAGTACGATTCTCAAGGGCTCTTATTACTCCAAAATAATCTTAATACTCGTTATCCCATGCCAACAGCCTAACATTCACACGATGTGATAACTGGGTACAAGTACAACCTGGGCCTAACTTTAAACCAGGGCCACAAACAATTCCAATGCAAACTTCATTACAAAACAGGGACAAATTTACTTCTTAAATACATATTACAATCTGTTACCCTAAGTGGTCTTCTTCTGTTCCTGGTAGTTCGCTCGCGATTCAGCTTGTACAGTACGCGATGCGGACATCTTAAGGGTTGGTCGCGATACGCGAAATCAACTCCAGCTTCTAAGTTGACGACAGGTAAGGCTGCAACAGCCTAACAGGATACAGTACGACATCTCCCCAATGGTGAGTGGCAGCATGGCAACTCAAAAGTCGCCAACAGCTTACAGTCCATAACTGCCCAGGACGACAGAAAATAACGTCCACATTGCCCGGATGAATGGCCAGTGATCAAAACCAGGTAAACTATGCCAGGATACAGGACATCTTACAGGTGAAAACAACTTTTAATTAGCCGAAACTCGGAGCATCCCCAGTCGCCAGCCAAACAGTGTGGCGGCCGGAAGAAAACCGAAGCAACACTCTACACACACTAATAGCACACGTGCAAATAGCTAACACATACACTGATTACGCAATCTCTAAGGAACGCCAAACATGCCAAAATTCCACTTTACTACACTCACATATTATATCGATGACCAGTCTCGTGGGTAAATTGAGTTAGATTTACTTGTGTTTTCTTGAGTCTTCCTTCAGAATCATGCAAAAAACACTCTTCACTCATCACGAAAGCTAACTAACTGCACAAATTCAAAGTCCTTTCCCTTCCAGATAGCAACCCTTGCTGGTACTTAGTCCCAAGCTGTGGTGTTCTCGAGTAGCTAACAAGGGCTGCAGTTTGTTCCGAAATTGGTCGAGTGCCGGCTTCAAGGGAAATTTCTCCTTTCGATTTACTATAACGAAGCCAATAAAACCTTTCGGATATCAGCTCCATGGTACTATAGACCTACAGTCAGTTTTCAAGTACTTAGGCTGTAGCGTGAATATCATGTGTTCAGTGTTCGTTCGCTGGCATACACGTGGGCACCTTTCTTTGTGCTGCCATTTGCATATTCATATATTAGAGCACTCCCATTGGTTTGTTCACCCAGGAGTGGGTTTGAATGGAATAAAGATTGTGTGGAATCATTTTCGATTTTCATAGTTTTTGTCGCTATTTTTATGATAATTGAAACAATATTTGGAACAACTACTTCTGTGAGGGATCATTATTTATCTTTTTTGTTCGGATGGACTGCTTAAACGTTATTCCAACACTTTAGACAAGGCAGTGTTATGTATTTCCCTTTCTTAAACAGGTAATATCACTTTAACATTATAAAAGTATGAAATGGTGGTGCTTTTCCTGGTGGTCTAGTAACACCACAAAGTTAAGTATATGATGGTACTTGTATGGGATACCCATATTATTTCCTTGTAGCATTGACACCACTGAGGTTGACTGAATGTGTGGCAAGGTTCGTCAATGATGGCACTGGCAAGGTTACAAATTGTGTAATGAAGAAGACAGAGGATATTTAAAGGCCAACCACACCTCTGCCTTTTTGCCTTGAGAGAGATACATTCCCAAGAAGAGCTGAGATATGACTATGGTCAACCAGACCTTCCCTGGAGAACAAAGGTAAGAATTTAAAGGTCAAAAGCAGTCGCCCCAAACTTATTTTGAAACAACAGCTAAATGTCACAAATTTCTTCTTATTTCTCTTCCAAGTACCTTTCATAATATTTTAGGACATTAATATTGCATATTCAAGGTAAACCAAGCAGTTGCTCCTTGTAAATTTTACAGTTGAGTGAGAAAAATACTGTCACATGATTCTCAAGGGCCATTCAGGAAATAGGATAGTCTACTATACAATTCTTTATTGGGGTGACTGCATTCTCCCTTTAAACACCATCATGAAGTTTCAATTGTATGTCAGAGTTGTGCATAATGGGAAATATTGCATTTAAATTGCATTTAAATTGCATTAATGTGGAACACCCAGAAATTATATGTTATCATTGTGTATCATTTAGTCTCACCAGAAATTTCTCTCAATTGAGCTTTGCTTTCTCAAAGTTGTATACACAGAAAGAGATATAAAAAATGCTGCATCATTTAAAAATTCAAAAGTTTGGCTGAGCAAATGATTCCTGAGCTACTATTAAATTTCTTTCTGTCACAATCTGTTTCATGATAAGACTTTTATCTGCCTCATCTTGAATTGCGTATCATGTTTTCTTATAAGACATGCTTTAAAAGATATGGAAATTTTCTTTTCCATAAATGCAATATTGCCCTTTAAATAAATGGTGGACCTACATTCATTATAAGCCACAGGACCTCTTCAGTGATAAAGTTTCCAATAATACTGTATTTCGTAGAGAGGGAGTTTTGTGTAAGAGAACATGCCTCACAACACGGCCGTTACAGAGAGACAATAATCAGAACGCCCTCACTTTCCTTTTGCATGATCAGCTGATAGCTTCACGATAACCGCACATCGTTACCGTTGCTGTGTGGTGCAGCGCACGAAGGAACGTACAATATTACCATGGAGTTTTGCACAGTATTCGCCTAGTGTAGAAAAGCTCTATGATGTGTACATTCACCTAGGCGAGTCTGTTGCTCGTATAAGTGCAGCAAAGTGCTAAAATTGGTCACTGCAATACTGCGTACGTGGAAAACACTTGAAACTACAAGCTTTAGGTTCACACGATTCGGGTAGGTTTTACAGGGAGCAGTATGTATAGGGTCAGGGTGTTCTTTGTATAGTAGACTGTACTGCGATACTGCGCAATATTGTTGTGCACTTGGTATGCATCGCATGTGTACACGAATTAGTATAGCCCTGTGAGAAAGGAAACCACTTGCACAAAGCAGGGAGTTGCCGGCTATTTGACAAACAGCAAACTCCTTGCACAAAGAATGAGCAGGCAATATGCCTGGAGTGGTTGCCCAATCAATGAAGGGAAGATTGGGAAGTGAAATGGGTAAAATGTTAAGCCGAGTTCATTTCATCGTGCCGACTAACTTGAACAATCCATTTTAAAATAGAGCAATCTGGTCACTAGTGCACAGTTAGTGACCAGGCATGTACATAGCCACGGGGGTAGGCAGCACCTGCTTCCCCAACAAATTTTCCAATGAAAAGGTGTTCTTGCACTGAAAGATGAAAGAAGGCGTTTCCCCAATAAACCACCATAACAAAAACTTTGAGACTCATTCTGTCATAGTTGAAAATCTCGCACCATTTTGCGGCATCTAGATCGGTCCCTTGAAAGGGCAAAAAAATTTCAAAGGGAACTTGAGGGGAACCCTCTCGACTAGGCAGGCCGGCAAAACTCCCCCCCCCCCCCCAAATGGCCTCTAGGGAGACCCATTACAAGTGTTCTATGATGTAAAAAAAGACAAAAAAAAAAAAAACTGCCAGCAACAATCGTAAAAATAGGCCGACATCAGAATTGCGAAGCTGGTGAGTATGCCTCCTCACTTCGAAACATGATGGAACGAGAGTCAGCATGCAGACCTTGAAGTGGGTGTGCCCACTGAACGGAGCAGGGGCAACGATGTTTTGTCATGGTTGCTGGGAGCTGTTGAAATGCAATTGTTGTCATGGGGTCTCGAGGTACTGTCTGAGAAGTGCCTCAGTGCATGATCAGTGGTGTCCAAGGGAAGTGCAATGATGCCCCCTTTCCCTTCCCCTTGGTTCTAGGTACTGTTTCCTGCCCCCTCAGCTCCCCTCCAATGTTGGTCCATTTTGATAGTTTTGAATTGGTTCCTTATGGCTAAAACATTTGACCAACATTTAAATGGGGTACTTGGGTTTGTTCCATTTACTTTTGGTGGCGTTGCAGCCTATATACTATGAGTGAACAGAATAAATGGACAAAACTCAACGTTTTCTTATGCTGTCAATAGTTTTATTCAAGGTATGACAAATGCACTGACTGGATGGGTGATACCACTGAAATCTAAGTAAAATGTATCACACTTTTTAACTTGGAAATTATTTTATGTAAAGCTGACGTGTAAAAATAATGAACAGGAAAACAAATGAAGGCAATGAAACCATTAAACAAAACATTAGTATGCACTCTGTACATGTCAACATATCCGGCACCCAAAGCTACACAGGAGGAGTACTATAAAATACAACTGCAACAGTGGCGTATCTGTGTTCACTGGTCTAAAGTGCTGTTCCCCAGTACTAAGCAGTCCATCCTGATTCACAAATTCATTAACACTGCATCCAGTGGTAGGATCAAACATGACATTCCCAGTCAAGTCTGTCAGGGGGTCTGCCCCCCCCCCCCCCAACTATACCGGCGGATATGCCCATGAATCGGTGAAAGAGAAAAGTTCTGTAAAATGGCTAACCAATTCTCAGTACTCTTCCACAGATCAATGTTTAGTGAAACACTATAGCATAATAAAAACAATGTAACATTAATAACAATATACTGCACTGTCCCTTTCCTTCAACTTTGAACCATGGATAAACAATAAACAACAAGATTGTAAGTAATGCTGTATACTTTCTCACCTGAAAGTTGCTGGATTTTATAAGTATATATCTCATGTCCACTACATATTTTCAACTATATGCAAAGGATAGAGCTAAAAACAATGAAGTATGGCTGGCCACATTATTTTAAGAAATGCATAATAATACTCTGGTCACAAGTGAATTTCTTTAATGTAGGAAAAAAGGTAGTAAATTAAGTACGTTGAATACACTGACACCACACTCAAGTACTGCAAGAAATGCTTATAGTACCGGTATGTCTCTACTGATTGTGCATGAGGTCACTGATATATCTCACACTAATACTGTACTATGTAAAAGTGTTAAAAAACAACACAAGAGCACTAGTGATAAATATAAAAATATTTTCCTGAGTCATATATAAGGCATCAAAAATGGCAGCTTCAAAATGAGTTCGGTATTGACCATGCTTTTTATCAGACTATGTACAAAGAACAAAGTACAAAAATATTAAAGTAAATAAATTTGAATATGTGCCTTCCTAATGTGAAAATAATGTTTTAATAACTCGGAAAGATTCAAATTGCAGATCCAAATGCTTTCTTTACTGGAATGAGGCAAGTGACGGTTAACAAGTTAAATATTTTCATACAGAATATATTATGTTCTGAAAAGGTTAAGGTTTATATAACGCACCTTTCCTGGCAAGCTATTGTTACTAATGGCATTGGCAAGGTACTATTAATGGACGGTATCATTTACGTTGCACTACAGACTAGTACTTCAAATGAAAGAGCAAAACATCAGAAAAACAGGTATGCCATTTGTAATAAAAGAATAAAATACATTTGAACACTGTTGGTAAAATTTTGAAAGAACAATAAATTTGAAAGCATGCACTACAAATAGTAATTGCAGAGTCTCTTACCTAATGCAGATAGGCCACAACTGTTCCTATCTACAACCTCCAAAAGATAAACTAGAAATCATGACCTCTTTTTATGCACTTAAAACTCCACACTTCTGGCATTTCCTGATGCCCTCAATTAACTTAAATCTACCACCACACCCTTCAACAGAACACTTTCTCTTCACAACTGTCAGCTTATGCCTGTCTGCTACAGCTTTCTGGCTATGGTTACTAAATATATGAAATAGTTTCTTTGTTTTGTCCCTTACACATGAATAAATTCGCTCTTCTGAATTCAAACATGAATGAATGCTTTCGAGGCCATGTTCACTAAGTAACCCGACGGTTTTCCACTTTATTGCACATTCTGGAATGTGGGCAATCAGGAAATGCAGTTTAGGGGGAATCTTTTCATCTGGAAAGGCTACTGGGAACCATTCTCCTAATGCCCAACATAAATGGCATAGCCTCGTTACTTCTTCACTGCTAAGAAATTGAGCATCAAATAATGAAAAAATTTCTCGTAATTTACTAAACAGCTCATAAAGTTTAGTTTGAAGTGGCTTATCATCGATAACAATTAAAAGCTTCTCAACATTTTGAAGAATGATCTTGCAGTGGTTACCAACAAAACATTGAGAATGGTATGCTTGTTTTTGCACTTTCAGATCATTCTCCAGAATACGGTTTAGTTCAATTTCTTTAGGTCCACGCTTAGCTAAGACTCTAGCATATACAGAGTCAAGTTTTGACTTAGCCACATCATACTCTGATTTAGCCTGTGAAACTTCAGCTTTTTTCTTGCTGATCTGTTGTTTTTGTGACGTGAGGACATCTGCACTAGATGTTATCTCTCCTTTGCACACAGGACATACAGTAAAAGTAGCAGCAGACTCTTCAGTCAAACGTAAACAAGTAAAATGATACCAACCACTATCTCGGTCAGTTCCACACTGTGTGCACTGTATCCACTCAACATCCCCCATAGCACCGATGGCTGAAATGGCGCAGAGTGGCATACTACATCTAACATTTTCTGGCTTTCCTGTATAATTAACTGCCCTCTTAAAATTACTCAGCACTTCTTCTTCCTCTCTTAAACTATCTTTACAGTCTAGATACAACAATTCAGCTTCTTTGGTAAAAGATGACACTCTTTCCCACTCTACATATAATTCATGATCCCGTTCTCCCAAAGAAGTTGCATCAATCTGCCTACAATGGATTTCTAGCATCCTATAGTATCTTACTACAAGCCCTAGCAAAATATGCAGGGATGGAGGAATTACATTGCAAACATCAGTAATTACAGGTAAAATTGGATCTTCAGCCATTGAATGGTGATTAGCCCCATTTGCTCTACGATCTCCCCCTCGCCTAGGATCAGCTTTGTTGTTAGTTAAATCAGTATTCATACTTGCAATAGTTCGTCTACTAGGCCATACTGGATTTGGCTTAAAATTGTCAAATTCTTCATCCCAAAGCATGGGAGAATGAGGACCTAAATTGTACCCTAGATCGGACAACTTTACATGGCACCACAAGCAAGGAAAGGAAGCACTTGCTCCCATGTGTCCAATAATCTTACACAAAAATTCGTAATCCCCAAATAAGAAAACATTTAAAGTGTAATTTTTACCACTCATATTAACAAAATAGTCCACCTTTTGCATTGAAATAAATTCATCTGTAAATGACCCAAAGATGGAATGTAGGTTTTCAATGCTATCTGTGGCCTCAAACATACCCAAAAGATGGGTGTTATGTGGAGAGTTGCAACCAGGTATGTTTACCACCTGCATGGCAAGCTTGGTGGTACTGCCACCTTTGTCTCCCTGTGGAAAAAATATAAAAAGAAGTGTAATCAATTTCCAAAAAATGACTATAAAAACATTCACTCAATGCTCAGATGACATCAGTCCTGTGCTTGTGATATGCCGATATTTTGGAGTCGAGCAGTGGCAGCAAAATTTCAAGCTTTCACAAAGAGCAAAAAATTTTCTCATCTGGTCAGTGAAATCTGCATCTCAATAGCAAGTTACATTTAGAAGATACAAATTTTCAAAGAAATGCTACTTTGTCAGATGTTTGACCTCACACAGAATATATTTCATTTCTTTTCTTTTCTTTTTTTTTTGTTTGCATGGAAAATCAGGCTGGCTTAATCACTTCTAGACAATTTGGCAATATTTAACAGTCAGCTACATACGTTTTCAGTATGTTATACTTTCTGGTATGTGCATGTGACCTCCCCACGATCTTTCACTTGCCCAATATGGCAAGCAGAGGTTAGAAACCACTTGCCCAAATGTAATGTTTACTTGCCCCCGGCAGTTGGGCAATCGTTAATGTTCAGCTCTGAGCTGTGTATGATCACAGGTGTTAGAATCACTACGCTCAAGAGCATACATGTTCGAGAACTGCTACGAAGGTAAGGGCTTTAGAGGACACATGGTGACAAATTTTCTCTTTCACATACGGTCCCAGTCACTGATAAAGCAGAAAAAGGCTAATGTTAAAGTAGACACAAAAAATCACCCCAATTTTGATCCAAATCTTCTCTTGGAAATGGCTGCTGCAGTCTAACAAGCCTGTTTCAAAATGCCTTCTAATGGTCTGCTCTGCATGTTGTTTGATGCTTTTAAATCTGATGAAAGCTGTCTCTGTTTTCTCTGAGGTGGTTGTCTTCTTCAGCATACATGTACCAACTTCCACCTTCGGTTTGTCACTGCCATAAACTTTTTGTCGTTCTGTAGGAAAATTAAACATGCTTAACTGTGTATACTCCTACATCATTTGTGTGCCCTACAAAACTATGGTTAAAACTATGGTACTCACAACACTGTTTCCTTTAAGAAATTAAACATTTAGGGTCAATACACTCAATATGAGAAAATTTGTCTCACTGGAATTTCAGTTTTGTGGAACTGTATGTACACATCAACTGTGGGAAAAAATAAAACCCTCTTTTTTCCTTTTTTTTTTCCACAAGCATCAGTGTGTCAAATTGACAAGCCATTGCATCAAAATTGCCTCACAGTGGCTTAGCGGAAACACTGCTCACAAGGAACCTCACCACAACGGCAAAGTCAAAGGGAAAGTGAAGCACTTCTTTTTATCCACTACAGTATAATATACAGTATGAAACTTAGATGGTTAGAAGTTGAGGTGTAAAACTCCCAAGAAACTCAAACTCACAACACAATTTAGTCATTCAAAACTGCCATCAGTCTCACTTTCATATTTGCTACTCACAAATAAGAAGGAAATTGAACAGCATACCCCTGAAACAAAATAAACGAAGTTACTGGGGTAATGAAAAATTTAGAATGCTTCACAGTAGGTACAGGACTTACCTTGCAGTTCACTATAGATCTTGCTTTCACTTGGGAGGATGTTGATGTTCAAATTCCTTAAGAAAATCCTGAGACTCCGAACTTTGCTCATGGGCAATGACAGCAACACTTTGAGGTCAACTGTCTCTGCAGGAGTAAGTTCTGTAAATGATAAAACATAATGTCAATAATATGCTAATTAGATGACACAGGGAAACATGAAAGCAGATTTCAGAGTATTGAAGACATACAGCCGAAGCTTAAAATACTGTACAGCTTTCAGCATGCAGACATTTAGCTTTAGGTTTAAAGTTATAGTACTGTACCTTCAGATCTCTGTACCTGATACAATGCTTTTATTTTATACATACAGTATTGTGTAAATTCTTCATTGCTCTGCTTCCATTTCCTCCCACATCCTTTATTCCCAGTGTGAAATTTCTTTTAATACTTTGATATTATGCCTATTGCAATAGGCAAATACAAATCCATAATACCTAGTTTGTAAAATATGTGTTCAAGAGTGAAAGTACAACAGTCAGAACAAAAGAAAAAAATAATTACATTGCAATTGATCATCAAGGCCAAAAAATTTACCTAACGTACATGTGTTAAAGACACCCTAACAACAATTCATAAATTTTCATGACAAAGTCCATGGGTTTTCCTGTACAGAATATTCTTCTGATAAAGTGTATAGATAGGCCTACAGAGAGGAACAATATACAAGTGGTTACCCATACTCCCTGCAAGATTTAGGAGTTGCTGAAAACAGTCACCACTGCATCTCCAGCTGTGGGACAGGGGGAATTTACATAGCACACAAAAGCTTTCATTCCCATTCACCCCCACCCAACTAATTGACACAACTTCCTGAGACTTCATTGTCACTATTTCTTTCAGTTGGGCTTGTCAGAACATTGGTTATGTATTGCACTACAGAGTAAACACTGATGTATCTCAGTGTTGATGGTGGGGGTCTCCTGTCTGGGGAATAATTGAAATAATGGGATTCATGTGTGTATATAAACATTCAAATTGAGCTGCCATATGATTTTGAAATTTTGGCTCTCAGGCAAATATTCTGGGGGGAAACATCAATGAAGTCCCTGAAATTGAGGTACAGTGTTACATCCATACAAACTATAAAGAGGTAATTCAGAGGAAGAAGAAAATTACCATACCATGCAAGCTTGAGGGCCTCACATTAGATTTCTCCAAGGACTGGGTGGCTATCTGGGGATTTTGCTTAAAGTACTCGGCCAAAACAGCTACCACATCAGCATCAGATGTACCTTCCTTGCTTGAGATTGCATAAAGTACCTTCAGAATTAAAAAATTAGAATATCACATTCATTAAATTTGTTCACTGAGACCCTACAGCATTTTCCCAATGTAAAGGACATAAAGCTTGAGGTTGTGGGGAAGTCCCCCTTTCTGAACACTCTTGATTTTGTGAGGTGATAAACCGAGTGTTTCCCAAATTTTGTCATTTTGTTGACTTTTTCATTTTGCCAAAATGACAGTGTATTCAAATTGGAAACATTCAGATTGGAAACAAACATTGCCAAACAACACCTCTCCATCCCATATTGTTTTGTACAATTTTACAAAGTTAAGATAAAACACCTGTTAACACTCACCTGTTTGAGCTGTTTGGCCCTCCTCTCCAGTGATTTGGCACTGGCTACACAGGCATCCACCTCTGGACGTATCAGTGGAATTGATGCTGAAGAGCGTTTAGTTCCTCCACCTTTCCTAGACATTACAAGCATACTAGAAGCACTGGTTGAGGTGTTAGGTCGTAATTCTATTAATGATGATGCCATTGCATCTTTCTTTCTTTTCTCAAGTTCTAAATCTTTAGTTAAGGTTGCAACTTGACCTTTAATGATTCGTTTTCTACCTCTAACTTTTGAAGCTTTCTTCGGTCTGCTGTCCATTTTTGAGTAATTTCTTTCAGCTTAGTTTCTTGCTTTTCATAAGATGTTTTGAGTGAAACAATGATGCTGTTAAATGCAAGGAGTTCTATTTCATACCTGTCAAGGGCTTCTTTTTGTTTGGAAATAATTTGGCTAAGTGTTTGCACCCTTTTAGCACTTTCTGTCTGAACATTCAGGATAGTATGTCTAAGATTCAACACAATATGTGATGTCTTTTCATAAATTTGCAATTTGCAAAACTTGTCATTTAGGTAAGCATTTTTGTCCATACTATTACATACCTTGTTCAGTGCCTTCCTATAAGAAGTTTCTAGCTTGTCAACTTCATTTTGTGTGACTTTTAGCACACTTGAAACAAAACAAACATCATCTACACAGACTTGATCATTCCACTTTTCTATGGCAAACTTTAAATCTTGATATGGATTTAGACAAATGTCAATCATGTTAACTTGTACAGCATGTGTGCAAATTTCTTGTGGAGGTTTCACCCATAAGCAATTTTGTCGTATTTGAATCAATTTTCCAGGAACAAGGGTCACAAATTCTCCACAAAAATCCCAGATAGTAAGAACATCTAACATGGGTTGAAGCATTTCCTTGGATATACTCAGTGACTCTGTAGGCTTTGGATTACTGTGGTTGGTTATAACATGCTTTTCTGTACATGACTCATTCTGAAATGATGACACTTCATATACATCATCATGCACTCTCTGGGTTACTAAGCCTAACAATACTTTCGATTCCTGGCGAAAAATTACATGTTCCCCAACTGACAACTCAAATGAAGGTCTTATCTTTTTTGAAGGATATTTGCCTTTGAAGTATCGTTTATGTTGACCAGCCTTCCCTTTACTTTCAAAACTTTTATTCCTGCTGGTAGACATAGTTTTGAATGGACACTGGACATGAAGGGCATAAAAAATTGAGAAAATAGCACACAGTCTGACCAAAATCCATAAACCATTGCAATGCATCTTATGAAAAACTATTAATATCAATCAAATTGTATCAAGATCCTACTGGCATATTTACATAGGTTCAACAATTTAGACATCTGAACAGTCTGCAGCGTTCTTATTTCATAATCAATGAATTACATCAGACGCCATAATTTAAGGTGTATCTTGACAGCAGTATAATACTAAATCAATTGGCATCTTCCAACAAATTCATCAAGACAGAAAATCATTCTTTAAGTACTGCAATACCATTTCAGAGAGCTAGTTTCTCCAAACTGCAAGGATGAGTGCAGCCTTACCATTTTTCCATCCTATGTACCATACTTTTACCTTAAAACAGTTTACGTACTGTAAATTTAATGAAAATCAACTATGAGCTTTATCTAAATTTTGTTGGTATGGTAACTAGACAGTGCTGGTCAAGTTGCAACCTTCACAATTTTGGTTTAACCCATCACCTACCAGTACCACCATGCAGCACTGCAATGTCTACAATTATGCTTCTACATTTTGATGAGGCACTGCCAGTGTTGATAATGTTTTCAAAATGAGATGTTCAAAACCTGTGGGAAAAATACAATGCACTATGAATACTATCAGAATATTTAAAATGATGAGTATTCTGGCACCTGCCAAATCTAGGCCTGGGACTAGGGTTACACATGGCCAGTTGGACTTGCAGATAGGGAAACGGTTTGTTGTAGGCTTAAGGGCAATTTATGGGAGTCCTTTGCCTTTAACATGTTATGTTATGTTACAGTATGCAGGGCATGATTGAGTACTAAGATCTGTGCAGTCGAGTTTTCTAATGCTCAGCTGACATGCCTGGCACCAGCAGGAAGTTGTCTGCCACTCACTTACTGTATGACTAGTAGTACTGCAGTACACTATGATTACTGAACGATAGGGGCACTTGTAAAACATGAAACGACCCAAAACGAGCCAAAACGACCCAAAACGAGCCAAAACGACCCAAAACGAGCCAAAACGACCCAAAACGAGCCAAAACGACCCAAAACGACCCAAAACGAGCCAAAACGACCCAAAACGAGCCAAAACGACCCAAAATAAAGCAAAACGACCCAAACTGATGGTTGTTAACCTAAGCCACACCAGTGATCTGTTCACATCAATTATTTCATACATCTCATAAGTGTGGATGACCCTATAATATGTTTGAAGTACCTTAAATCATCGGAAGACCACCGCCAAGGCATCTACATAATAAAACCATATAATTTCATAGGCTTGGGTTGGGAGAGAGTAATGTGCTACGCAAACCTTGTCTGAGACTTCTGGCCCCACCATCCTGGAAATACATAAAAAAAATCTTGCGAGACAATAAAAACTATACCATGGATAGTATTGTGTAAAGTGGTCCTATCTGGTGCCCTTCAGAGAACTAATCAACCCTGGTGAAGAAACGTGGCTACCTCGTCAGAGAAAGAATTCTCTATGTCCCCTTGAATTGGATAAGATAGGGTTCACCTACCCCAAAAAGTACTTTGAAATCACTCATGAGAAGAAAATGATGAAAACTGTTCGTTTTTGAAGCGAATTTATTTTTCTAATCCAACTGTCAGTTATTCAAGACCAACCAGAAAGCCAAAAGGCTTAGTGATTCCTTGCCGAAAGGGGGGTGCTTTGCTACACTGAGGTTCATCCATCAAATTTAAACTTCTCAACTACATCATTGTTTATGATGTGGTCACAATTTGACCTCTTCTCATGTCAGCTCATGTCACATGACCTTTGAACAAAAACTTGAAAAAACTTGAAAAATGAAAAAAAAGAAGGGATTTGTCTGTGCTTCCTCCCTTGTAATGACATGTTTACAAAGTTTCAGTTTTGACCTCTGATGACCTCAACCCTAGTAACATTCCCATATAGGACCCTTATGGGTCCCATATCTTGGCCCATTAGGGGCCCACATAATTTTGCACCCGGGATTTATAAGGGGCCCATATGGGTCAGCCCACATGACCCATATGACCCATATGGGATCGTTCTGGGGCCCATGTTAACAACTGATATGTGGGGAAAATATGGGTAAACCCCATAATATCCCTTAAGCATGTGGGCTACCCATATGGGCCCCTTATTAATCCCGGGTGCAAAATTAAATGGGCCCCATACGGGTTTACCCGTATGGGGCCTATACCCGTATGGGGCCTATGTAGGTTTGCTACCTGGGAAATGGCTTGTGACCTCCAGGAAAAACAATAGGGTTTTTCCTCGCACCATAACACATGAACATACTTAGTATGAAATCTATCCAAGATTCCTACCTTGAGATATCGTATAAGGTTTTCAGAGTATGACCCCTGGTGACCCCAGATAACCTTTGACCTCCACCAAAAATGATAGGGTTCTTCCTCTCACCATAACACATCCACAAAGTAAGTATGAAATCTATCCAAGCTTCCTACCTTGAGATATCGTGTAAACAAGGTTTTCAGACTTTGACCCCTGGTGACCCCAGATGACCTTTGACCTCCACCCAAAACAATAGGCTTCTTTGTCTTGTTATAACACATCCATATACTTGGTATGAAATCTATCCAAGCTTCCTACCAATTGAGATACTGTGTAAACAAGGTTTTCAGACTTTGAACCCTCTGTAGAAAATATCAACAATTTTCAGTTATTTTCTTTTCATAATATGTAGAACCAAACTGCATCTAAGGACCCCCAAGTACTGTTCAAAGTTCTCAGATGAATGTGGGTGGTCCCCTTCGCCGGGACTGTGATCTGAAACAAGGTCCATCCCCTCAATCTAAGAACAACTTCCTACACATATGCCCCGATTTTCGCCAATAAAATCAAGACGAAGTGCCCATGCAGGCGTAGCGCAGAAAGAGAAATCGGCCGACTGCCCTTCGAGCTATTAATGTTAGACGTTTGAAAATGACAGATTTTTTGCCCTATATTGCCTCGGTCGGGAGCTGCTATATGGATCATATCCCATGTAAAGAAACAGCATTTCGTGTGTTCCGTCCCTTTCCATGTTCTAATCCATATTCAAACTGAAGTAATTATTTTTTTTTCACTGTAACTGCTTACTTTTTAGCCAAATTAACTGTTTAACATTTTAAACAACCTTAATTAGTAACTCGAGTTACCTTTATAGGAAAATAACAGTAGACCTACTTATACGCAGGTTCGGCATCTTTTTCTCTTACTTGTCTGCGTCGGGTTAGCAGTTCTCATGTGCGTCAACAGTTCGAAAAACGGGGGAAACGTCCCCCTTTTGAAGGTGTGGGGCCCGGATATCACATCGTTTGCCCCCCAGGACCCTAATAAAAATGGCTTACAATGGCTGATCCAATGAAGTCTAACTCGAAAAAATTGAAAACAGCCATTGTCATTCATAAACATCTGAAATTGAAGGCGATTGAACCGTTAATTGCCGTGTAGGTGGACGGGTAATGTTTCAGTAGGAATATTAGAAGCCGGCCACGCAGGCAAGCAGCTATATTGCCACTAGCTCCCTCCTCTCTCCCTCCCCACTTTTGAAAGCTGTTGGGTGCTCATGGCTGTTCTTTTTACTTTACTTCCCTGCATGACTATCTACTCTACCGATAATGTATTAAGCGGGCGTTTCGCCTTGAAATTGTGAAACATGAAACAAGCCAAAACGAGCCAAAACGACCCAAAACGAGCCAAAACGAGCCAAAACGACCCAAAACGAACATCAGTGGGCTGCACTGCGTTATACAACGTTCGATGTGCATGTGTCGTCCGTACACGTACCACGCCAGCATGTACAATACACTGGATCAAAGGGGGATGAAAATGTGAGATTTGAATACCTATACTTTTAGACAGGACACTCAGCCTCAAAGATCAAAATCACAGGTAACACTGGCAATTGCCGGTAGTTTTCATAACGGCGTTATGCCTGTTTTACAATCTTTTGGCTCGTTTTGGCTCGTTTTGGGTCGTTTTGGCTCGTTTTGGGTCGTTTTGGCTCGTTTTGGGTCGTTTTGGCTCGTTTTGGCTCGTTTTGGCTCGTTTTGGCTCGTTTTGGCTCGTTTTGGCTCGTTTTGGGTCGTTTTGGGTCGTTTTGGGTTGTTTTGGCTCGTTTTGGCTCGTTTTGGCTCGTTTTGGGTCGTTTCATGTTTTACAAATCCCCGAACGATAGGCCCTAGGCCTAGTGTTATGCACAATTCTGACCCGAGTTACTTTATAGGAGGGAATGAAAGTCATAGAATACCATCCACTGGCAGCATGTGCTGAAACGTGCCACCCAAATTTTCATTATTTTGAAAAGAATCACTAGGCCTAGGCCAAAGTGCATTCCATATCAGGCCGGCGCAGAAGTTATGCCATGAAAAACAATAGAAAAGAAAAAAAGAAAAAGGTCAACTCCACACAGAAGATCTTCAGATCATAGTACATAGGCTATATGCACCTTGGGGGATAGCCTCCTATTTAAAAATATCTGTCCAACCATCTTAGGCCTAGGCTGTACCAATACCATGAAATTCATCAGAATTTGCTTAAAATCCTTTCTGAAAATGATATCTAGTAGCTTAGGGGCCAATCCGCACAAGGGACTAGGCCCCCTAGTAGTGAGTAACCTTATCCCTAATCTGTAATCAAAGCCCAGTCTCCAGACACAATCGAACCCCCAGGTGGAACCCCTGAGTCCTGACAAAACCCCGTTTTAACAATAGGGTGACGTTCTCTCCTTAGTCGCATGTGTTACATTCGGCCAGTACTTGTACTAGTAGACCTAGGTCTAGCCTAGGCTAAAGAAATATTGGTATAGCCTAGGCCCCCTAGTAGTAATAATACTATTGTAGGCCATATTATTTACACGTTAAGAGGCAATCGTGCATCAGGAATGCACACAAGTCAATGCAACTCTTCGCCTATTAATCGCGATTGTAACTATGGGTGTTGCAACGAGTGAAGCGATATTAGAAAAATACAGAAGAGAAGCTGATATTATTATACATCATTAGAAAGAAGAAAAAATACTCTTCTGCGCTGGATAGTTTTCATATATCGGTTACATAGGGAATTTCGAAGAAAACCATACTTTTTCTCTTACCCTCTTGATGTTCAGGCTTGTAATCCTCGAATGCGGGCTAATTTCCAAACCTTTTGGACCCAGCGTAGATGAATATTCATTTTAAAATCAATTGGGCAACTCTGTTATGTTCTGTGATTTGTCAGTTTTCTAATATCAGTGTACTCCTGACCAATGGTAAACCATGTTTTATACATATACTCACACCGGTATTTAAGACGGTATTTTTTTCAATGAGTGACGTCACTAACGGATTTTCTTCACCAATCAGAAAAGGGAGGTCAAAATAGAGGGCAGGCTATTTGTTGTCTGTTACAGCTATTGCTTTTTAACTTAAGACTCTTAAAAATTATGGCTGTCAGTCAGATTTTGTAATTAGATTGATCCTGTTAATGTTTGATATATTAGTTACACATCTTTTTTCACCTCTTTAGTCAAAGAGCATGGGCATATGGGAGCATTTGTTTGGAGGTGGGGGACAGAAGAGTTTTTCCCTGCATCTCTTTTTCTTTTGGGGCAACTTTTGCCCACATTCCATAATTTTTACCAAATTCCTGAATTTTTTCCTGAATTTCTGCAAGTTTTACCCAAATTTTTATCAATTTGTTCAAAATTTCTATGTATTTCCCTGAGTTTCTACAAGTTTTGAAGTCATCCAAAAAGGGCCAGGTGCAGCCCCTTTCTTATATGGCTATGTCTAAGAGGACTAAATCTCTTCCTAAAAGCAGTGATTTTCCCTCCAGCCCACTCACAGGCCAGGAGAAGAAGTATTGGTAATGGTATGCATCTAATGGTTAGAAAATTATAGCAAAGCATAACAAGTTGTAAAACTTTATTTGAAACATCCTGCAAATATTTCAAATTCTGTTTTTCCTTCACAGTCATCATTTAAGATTTTTTAAAAGTCATGAAGTTTAATTACCCCTAGTTATTGTAGAAGGAAACTTGCCTTAATTAGCTGAGGCCATTTCCTCTGTCAGATTGCAAGGATTGGATCTCCCTGACCATGAAACAACATTCAAAATGATTGCAAGAGTTAATGTTATTTTTGGCCTCAGCTCATAACCGTTCAATTGTACTCTAAGCTCTGAATAAAACTCGCAAGGTATACTATATCAAGAACAGATCAAAGTTTACTTGATCTTGGAAATAGACAATATTAAAGGTCTCAAGATATTAACTGGATGATTAAGTGCAATCACCATTCCCTTTATTTTTCAGTCCTCAGAGACAAAAGACAGACCAGGACAGAAAAGTGTAAGTATTGGAACTTTTATAAAGTAATAATTCATGAAAAGAATCTGCTGCCATCCTACCTTATTTTTAAATATCTTGTGAAGTATTCATATCTCTTGTTACTTCCTTACAAGTGTCTTTGTTTTTTTTTTCCTTTTTAAACTTATATTGTTTATATTTAAAGGAAAATGCAGTCAGTCACCCAAAATTGGATTATTGTTATAGTCTTCCCTTTCATGAAGTAGCTCTTATGAACCATTAAATTTTCCTCAATAAATTGTGAAATTTAGAGGAGTAACTCCTTGGTTTACTTTGAGTATGTATTATATCAGTCTTGAAATAGCATGGAAGTAGCTTGGAATCGAAATAAGAAAAAATGTGTGAGATTATGCTGTTGTTTTAAAATAAATTTGGGAGGACTGCTTGTGCCTAGTAAATAAATTGGCCAATAAATAGTATTTCATTCAAAACAGGGCGAATTGCATTTATACACTAACAGTATTAATAGAAGTCTTGTTTTTTATTACATTTGTGTTAGCATTAGACCATTGAATTTCCTTCTCTTAATGTATGGGAGTAAGAGTTCGTGGCTGGAACTGGGCAAATTGCATTTTGGTTGAAGATTTTTACACTAACAATACTAATAAAAACCTTGTTTTTTATTTACTTCTACACAGGATTGGATTATTTATTTTTTTTTCT
Source organism: Holothuria leucospilota (assembly GCA_029531755.1). Lineage (NCBI taxonomy): Eukaryota > Metazoa > Echinodermata > Holothuroidea > Aspidochirotida > Holothuriidae > Holothuria > Holothuria leucospilota. Next base: position 33,012 of record JAIZAY010000099.1, on the reverse strand, counting down.
AATGTATGGGAGTAACAGTTACCTCCAGAACCTTGGATGAAAATATCCTTTAAAGAGTTAGATGAATATTCTGGAATTAATTAAGGGAATATGGATTGTAGTAGAGGATATGTATGTATTATGCCAGACTATCAAAGCTGAGTGAAAGGTTCTTAAATTTTTTTCAGAATACAAAGTCTAACTCACCACTGACCAGTGACAGTGACAGTGATTTTATACCCCCTAGCCCGCCACAGGTTTAAGTTTAAGTTTCTCAAGTTTGCTTGGTTTTTTGAAAAATTGTTTTTGGGTATAAGCCTTTTTTGTCTGTGCTTGTTTTAAAACGTCAGTTAAATCTCAAAGATTTGCCCTTTATTTCATAACTATACTAATGTTTCTGAACATAAATATGAAATGTAATCCAAGGAGTCTTCTCATATGAATTAGTTACACATATAATAATAAGATTTTCCAGTTTTCTTCCTATATTTGTATTCCAAAAAAGCTGGTCTCGTAAAAACTTTTTTGTCCTTCAGTGCAAGACCTTTTATTGAAAAATGGGGGGGGGGCAATGCCCCCTCTGCCCCCCACAGCTATGTGCCTGTATTTGAAGACTCCCTGGAAATTCAGAAGTGTTGGATTTAGCTTGTAATGGGTTTACATGTAGATGCTCCCCATCTTTGCTGATATAGAGTGTTGTTAATTTACATCTTTTCTTTACAGTTTGCCAAAAGAATCTCCCCGGATGAGGATGCAAATTTTCATATACAGGCTGCTAGTGATAAAGATGGATTTAAAGTTGGAGATGTTAATGAAGAAATTGGTGAGTAGGATTCTATAAAAATTAAAGGTCTACCAGTGGCTTAACTAGGTTCTTTGGTCCTAAGAGGTCAAATGTGGAAAAAAGTTGGATGTTTGGGGGGGGGGGGTAAAATTGATGTCCCTTCAGCTAATACATTTTGGTTGGTCTAACAAACTTATTTGGGGAGTGGCAAGCAGGAGGGGAGGCAGGGGGAAGAACTCAGATTGGGGGATTCCAACCATCTGCACTCTACCCACACCTGGTGGTGTCTGTCACTTCAGGATCATTGTATGTAAATCATGCAAAGTGTTAAAGACACTCATAGTCGAGATAAGGAAATAATCATAGTGGGCATGAAATCAGGAGCATCGTTCAAGTAGTGGAAAGAACAGACCAAAACTAGATAGCAAAAAAGACATTGCAGAATCTTACCAATCCCACAGTTAATACAGGAAAGATTTTCAACCCAAATGCTGCCTTGTAATAAGTATCGGAGCTCATAGACTTGCAGACTAGGATGTTTGGTGAATCTCTGCACCTCAACCTTGGGGAACATACCATCCCCTTCCCTTGCATCATTTCTCACTTGAGGAGTGCAACTTCTTATTAAAATGCATACTTGCCAACCATTCTGTTTTAACCGGAACTGTTCCGTTTTATTAGCTTTAAAACCCATAAAAACCAGAACGTTCCGTCTTTTTTACTTTAAGTATTAAAATATAAATGATCAGAAAAATCGTGAAGCAACAGCTTGGCAAAAATAAAGTCAGTCTTTGCAAACACCTAAGTGATTTCAACATATATTGTGAACATTTAGAGAGGAAAAGCTTCTCAAGTATAATTGGTCTAAGTATCTGTATCATTTGCTACACCTACAGTGCTGTCAAAAGGAATTTTTGAAAGGGGGGGGGTGGTCTGACATGTGCATGTTTAAAAGATTGGTATATTGGTACACTACCTGCCACTATGGGTTGGCGCATAGAGTACAGAGGAAATGTTTGGAAAAATGCCTCCCAGATTACAGGAAATGGCCCTAAAAAGGTAAAATGTTGGTACTGTATGTTATTGTTTGACATTCATACAAATTTGCCAATATTTCTATTCCAATTTTATCCCAATTTTGTAGAAAATGACTAACATTTCTAAATTGACCTTCCGATTGGGTTGGTAACTTGAACCCATTACTCCAGCTCATTAGGGCAATTCCACGGTAACATCGTGACAGAAAATAGGCATTTTCTCATTTAAATATAGTTTTTCTCTGGATACTTAAGGGATATCTTCAGATAAGCTTAACAGTAAAAAGGGGGACACAATGAACTTCCAGACCATTCATAACTTTTTGCAGATTTCAGTTTTTATTTTTTAATTATTAATCAAAATATGGTAATATTAAATATTAAAAATATTAATCAAAATAACATAAAAGATACCTGGGTTTTTCACCTAAATATACATGCTCAAAACCCTCTGAAATTAAAAGTGAAAAAAATTTGGAAAAATATATATTTTATCAAAGACATAGTCTTAGCTTTTATGTCATATGATCAATTTGGCAAATAAGGCATGCTTACATGAAATATTATATAATAACTGTAGCAACCCATGGTAACAGTGTGATGGTAACAGTGTGGCAAAAGGTTGCTACACAATATGCACAGTACCAAAAGCAAGGAACAACATGTTATACGGTTCCCTAAAAACAAGTGAGCGTGTAACAGATAAAATTAAAATATAATCTGAAATCTACCATAAGGACTCGAAATTGATGTTTAATCAGATCTGGTTAGAAACTTTAAATTTTCCAGAAATAGTAATAATTTTGGAATATTAATCCAAACAAAAATGAAGTTTTGTGGGAAGTGTACATGAATCAGGATTTATGGTACACTACATACTGTTTAATGTTAGCATGCAAAAAGTCATGGAATGTATTTAAAGGGGCATATTGAGTTGATATCGATAACTTAACAAGGGTGTTGAAGGGTACTACCACATGAGAATGATTATTTTTAGCATAATTAGTCAAGTTTTACTTCCAACAGTTATGCATAAAGTAAAAATTTTGAATTTTTTGGTATACTAGCTTGTAACGGTTGTGTGCATAATTTGAAAAGGTGCCTGGTCACGAATTTTTAAAAACCGAATTGAATTGTTTATTACTCACCTATTGAAACATTTATTTGTATGCAAGATGTGGGGATTGATTATCCATTTGTCATTAGTATGTGAAGAAAACGTAACAGGTTTGGCATAATTTGGTGAATTTCACGAATCAACTCAATGTGCCGCTTTAAGATCTTTGACCTCATTTGAGTAAAGTGCACCCACCAGATATATGAAAAATGGTACTTATCAGATAGAAGTTGGTTGAACCACAGGGGTCCAAATATCATGGACCCCGGAAATGAAATAAAATGCAATGTTTAGAGCTCTTTATCTTCTGAATTAAGTCAGATACAGTATTTTTGATGCTAGATTCTTAAAATTTGGGCAGAAAATACCCCAGGTAGCTATTTTCAGCATTGTATCTTTATATTTTGTATAATTATGGGCCCCAAAAAAACCCGAGATGGCAACCACGCAATTCGGGCATACAAAGAAGGGGGTCTGGGCTACTTTTCAATGGGTAGTGACACTGAAAGTGTTTGTAATTTTGACCTACAACTTTTATTGTGTTCTGTCTACTACTTGAACTACACTAGGGAATTTTTTCATCAAAATTTAAGTCTGGTGCCCCGACCATGATTTTCTGAAAATTTATTGAGTTGGCTGAGAATGACGCAGCAGAAAAGCTGGAAATTTTGACAGAACAGAGGTTATTGTGTTGAGCTTCATTGAAGGATGTTGTCACACTGCTTCCATTGTGTTGGCCATTGGACATTTCCCCATGAGTGGCTTCATGCTATTAATACAAGAAGTAAATTTCAAAAGTAGCTATTAAAAGGGCTGGTTCCCAGTATGAGTAGAGGGATGATCACTCTACCCTTATGATCCAGTCAGTCACTATATTTGCAGTGAGAATTATACTTTAGGCTACCTCAGGACTGAGTTTTCTATGTAAGTCAGTATCACCATACCAGCCAAACCTTACTGTATACTGTGCCCAAGTATAAGCATATACTTCATGTTACACAGGACTGTATTTCCCCTATAGAAACACACTGTTGCTGTCACACTGTTACCAAAAAGTAACAGTGTGACACATTTCATTTTTAGCTCACACATGTACACAGTACATGTGTGAGGTTACAAAATGGGGCTGATGGCATCAACTTAAAAAAAAAAAAGTCTTCTTCTTTTTGATGTGAAGAGATTTTGGGCTGAAATTTTGGGATATGATTGTTTGTCAGCAGAACATTAGCACCTACCTATTTGCATTCCATTACAGGAAAGTTAAGTTGGGTTTTAAAGCCGTTTTTGTAGATCTGAGTTGACTGCGCCTGCTGAACAGTTAGCTGTTTATCCATTGCACTGATAGCAGTGTGCTTAGTTTTGTGTTCAGTTGTTATCTTGCAAATGGATATGCAGGCTGTTTGAAATTCAGTCCATCAACACACGTGTTTGTTCATCAAGTGGCCTCTACAGTCTGAAGCAACTCTGTGGTCAGTGTGGCTTAACACATGAAAGGAAACAGGCTTAACTTATTGTGGGGATATCTTCCATTCTGTTCTGTTCAATTGAGTTGGTCAAGTAATTGCAATTCAACTGTTTTGAGTTCAAGTGCAGTAGGAGCTTTTTGAGAGTCTGTTTTATTTTGATCAGTGCAAACCCATGCAGTGTTTACTTGTGGAATCAAAGGTGCGATTAAATGTACTTTGCAATACTTGAACAGTTTATAAGTACATCATACAAACTTTTTTCAGTCTTGCTGCTTATAAAAGTGTATACAGCCTTTGCAGGCTTGCTTGATATGAGACAATATGCAGTGATATTTGTAGCTATCGTTCATAACACTATGTCAGTTGCAGGTTTACATTCCTTAACACATTTGTGATTTTACAGATGGGTTTTGATTTCTATTAATTATTACGTTCCTCTCTTCCCTCCCATTTGCCTTTGTACGGTAAGGAGGTTTTTTGGAAGCAGATGAATAGATGATAAAATTTGGTTTTGTGAGTTTCTATTTTTAACAGACAAGAGAAATTGTGTGAGCTACACAACAGCAACAGCATTGTTTGTCCTCATCAGGGGTTACTGACTTTATCAGTTCATAGTACCCATCAAGACCCTCATGATGAGCATGGAGTTTCTGCAGCAGTAGAGGTTCAGTGTAATAGTCATGGTCCCCTGCACCCCCCCTAACTGGCATCTACAATTTTGCTTCTAGTATGCATCAGTCACCAGTATGGTTGGTTGATGTACAGTATATCATTCATCGGTTTGTGCTATATAGGAGAAACATCTGGCTCTCATCCCAAGTAGGGGGTTGCCGACAAAAACCACACTCTGACACGGATGCAGTCACAACAGCTCTACAGTTATCCTTCTTTGATTATGTTTTATGATACTCTTTATCAGTTATTTTAAATCGCACAGTCAAATAGAGAAGTAGGTCTGCTTATAGAGGACCACTCTCCCAAAAATCGTAAAGCTTTGACTGAATGAATATATATCATCTTAACAGAGTTACGTATGGAAAGAGCAAGGTCATATCTTAAAAAATGTAGCAAACGATACCTGGTTAGTGCCAAAGTATAAATTGCAGAAATTTCAGTAACCAGTCATACGTTCATCATGACATTTTTTTTTTAAATTGTACAGTCACCTTGCCTCACAATTATATTATTGGATATAACTTTGGTACAAGCTTTGTCATACATTAGCCACACAACCACTCCTCAAAGCAATATTACATAAATACATGCCACCTTATACATAACATGATTGTCAGCAACAAAATTAGTCTTGACTAAATATGGCTCAATAAGGAATCCATCGCAGAACCGGCCTGTTACGAAGGCCTTTATGAGAAAAAGAAAAAAACTTGGAAGGTGTCAAGCAGCACCTTTATATTACATAATTTAATTTCCTTCTTTGCTACATTTCTTGTCAAACATGGTTTGTCACAAAACCTAAAATCAACTAATACTCCGCACCAAAAAGGCTCTGGCCTCATTTGAAAATCACTGGTTTTATAGTCTATCTACTAAATGTAGAGGATGAAATATATCACAAACATTTTTAGGAGACCTTTTGACAAAATTGATAACAAAATCCCCCATTAATTATTGATTCCTTGCCAAAGGCAGGCAAGGAATCTATGCGATGGTGATGTCGTGTGTGTGTGTGGGTGTGTGTGTGTGTGTTATGTGACGCCTAGCTTGTAAACACGATATCTCAAGATAGCAATGACCGACACTTTTCATATTTGCAGGGATCAAAGTGATCCTATATTTCCTATAATTTCCTATAAATTTCAAAAAATCCTATATTTCCTATATTTGTATGATTTTAGGCTTGTTTTCCTATATTCCCCTATATTTTTCTGATCTTGCCAAAAAAATCTTTTTCTTTTGTATGGTGTTTTGGGGTGAAAATTTCAGATGGATTCTTTTTCCAAGATGGTTTTGTAGACTCAGAGTATCTTAGACTTAGAGTGGCTTATTCAGACAGGTAGCAGTGTATAGATGCCAAGTATCTTTAGATGCAAGTACACAATGGCCAATTATAGGATTCAGAAACATTCAAACATTCTCATACGAAACAGCACTGGACACTATAATGAACACTCATTTCATCACCCATAAATGTTCCACTCTCACACCTGTGATTTTAAGTACTTTATGATTTCATCTCTTTGAGGGAATTTTAGTGGTATTGTAAGGGGGTGGATTAGAACCCTTTGCCTGGCATCCCCTGTATCATGCAATCTTCCATGTTTTAAAACCCTTACCTATGCTTTGTATGCCCACATAGCTGGTCTGCGATATAACTGATTCTTCCATTCAAAATATTTTAGTACAATATTTTCCCTGTCATCTACCATCTTTCCTCAAACTATGTTAACCACTAGATCAGTTGATTGTTCAAAGTTTACAATTACAATTTTCCCCTAAAGTATACTAAGAACTTAGTGCTTTGAGAAAATTAAGAATCTCACTGTAATGTTTACAAGTTTACAATGTACAGATCTCTAAGGAGGTTTGCCTAAACTCCACTAGAAGCTCTGTGGTAGGTCTCTGGATGCCACATTAATTTATCTAACAGTCCAAAGTGAAAAATGTAATCCATGTATGGGTCTGGTGCTGCAGTGCCCATCATTGGTGACAAGTAGGGGAACTTGCCAAGTTGCCCTTTCCCTAATTTTGTCATGTAATTTCCTCAATTGAGATTTTAGATGTTAAGTATGTTTAATGCACAGACAGTTTTGCACACTGTAGGCATCTTGACATATGTGGACTACACTGTTCTGCCAAGTTGTACAGATTCAAAGTGAGCAGTGGCATTTTTAGGTTGAGGGACCATTGGGCCATGCCCACTTTCCTTCTGTAATGCTGATTTTTTCTTTTTAGTAACCTAAAATCTGATTTTGAAAATAAATTTTACTTCAAAAAGATAACATATTTAGCACCAGATTGCATGTTAGTACACCCAATCATTCAAAAAAATTTTCAAAGTGGAGGGGACACCCCCTCCCCTTGGACCCCTCCCCATGTTGGTAATCACAGAATAAACTACAGGCCTCATGAGAAAGTTCTGGCTATGCCACTGGGAAAGTGAGTTGGAAGGTATAGGCCTGTGAGCTTGGTCTGACTGTCATCACCCATATGTCACACTTTATATCAAGATTGACTAGCAATACAAAGTATAGTTTATAGCAAAATGTTGTATTGAGAGACCATTTTGTGTTATTTAAGCAGCAAAAAATTCAAAAGTTTCCTCACCTCAACCCCATTATTATTGGAGCTGAGATGAATTCTGTCTGTGTAACTTTAGGACATAAGCAACAGTTTATTGTCCACATCTACTACCCATCCCATTTAAAGCACCATCATGGTCACATTCTGTGTTCTCAACTTCTGATATTGCAAATTTTAGTGCCTTTTTGGTATGCACAAATAAAAAGATTTATGGATGCTTTATTCCATGTTGATGGTAGAACCACACTTTTCTGCCACGTAGCCGACACTTGTGATACTGTTAATCACATTTGTATCATTTAAAGAGTATAGTCCATTAGTTTCCTAAGGTACCATGTTTTCCTCATCCACAACTTTTCGGAATTTTGAAGATAATTAGTACCCCTAGGGTATGACTTTCCTATATTTACTCTATATTTTCATTGAAAAATCCTATAAAACCCTATATATTCATGAGTATCCTTCCTATAAAACCTCCTATATTTCTGTGATGGACCACTTTGAAGCCTGTGTTTGGTATATAGATTTATCATGTTGAGAGGAAGAACCCTATTGTTTTTGGTAGAGGTCAAAGGTCATTTGAGGTCACCAGAGGTCAAATACCGAAAACTTTGTAAACACGATATCTCAAGTTAGCAATGACTGACACTTTTCATATTTGGTACACAGATTTGTCATGTCAAGAAGAAGAAGCCTATTGTTTTTGGTAGAGGTCAAAGGTCATCTGAGGTCACCGGAGGTTAATCTGCGAAAACCTCCTAAACGGCTTGTAAACACGATATCTCAAGATAGCAATGACCGACACTTTTCATATGTGGTATATAGATTTTTCATGTTGAGAGGAAGAACCCTATTGTTTTTGGTAGAGGTCAAAGGTCATCTGAGGTCAACAGAGGTTAAACTGCAAAAAACCTCGTAAACACGATATCTCAAGATAGCAAAGGCCGACACTTTTCAATTTGGTATACAAATTTGTCATATCATCAAGAGGAAGAAGCCTATTGTTTTTGGTAGAGGTCAAAGGTCATCTGAGGTCACCAGAGGTTAATCTGCGAAAACCTTGTAAACAGCTTGTAAACATGATATCTCAAGATAGCAGTGACCGACACTTTTCATATGTGGTATATAGATTTGTCGTGTTGAGAGGGAGAACCCTATTGTTTTTGGTAGAGGTCAAAGGTCATCTGAGGTCACCAGAGGTTAAACGGCAAAAACCTCGTAAACACGATATCTCAAGATAGCAAAGGCCGACACTTTTCATATTTGGTATACAGATTTTGCATGTCAAGAGGAAGAACCTTATTGTTTTTCGTAGAGGTCAAAGGTCATCTGAGGTCACCAGAGGTTAAACTGCAAAACCTCGTACATGGCTTGTAAACAAGATATCTCAAGTTAGCAATGACCGACACTTTTTCATATTTTGTATACAGGTTTGTCATGTCGAGGGGAAGACCCCTGTTGTTTTTGGTGGAGGTCAAAGGTCATTTGAGGCCACCGCAGGTTAAAAGCCGAAAAGGCTCGTAACCACGCTATGTCAATATAGGAATTACCGACACTTTTCATATTTGGTATATAGATTCATCAAGTTGAGAGAAAGAACCCTATTATTTTTGGTGAAGGTCAGAGGTCATTTGAGGTCACCATAGGTAAAAGGCCGAAAAGCTCGTAATCACTTTATCTCAAGATAGGAGTGACCAACACTTTTCATATTTGGGGTATAGATATGTCATATTGAGAGAGAGAACCCTATTGTTTTTGGTGGAGGTCAAAGGTCATTTGAGGTCACCAGAGGTCAAAGACCGAAATCCTTGAAATTGGGGTATGTCAAGATAGGAATGGCGGATATAGATTTGTCATGTTTAGAGGAAGAATGCTATTGTTTTTGGTAGAGGTCAAAGGTCATCTGAGGTCACCAGAGGTTGAACTACAGAAACCTTGTAAATGGCTTGTAATCACAATATCTCACGATAGCAGTGACAGCCACTTTTCATATTTGGTGTATATATTTGCCATGTTGAGGGGGAAAACCCTATCAATTTTGGTGGAGGTCAAGGTCATCTGGGGTTACCAGAGATCAAAAAACAAAATTTCCCAGGAATTCCCAAGATTGTCATCTTGGGTCACTGGGATCAAAAGCAACATTTCCCAAGAATTCTCAAGATTGTCATCTGGGTTCACTATAGGTTAAAAAGCAAAGTTTCCCAAGAATTCCCAAGATCATCATATGGGGTCATCAGAGGTCAAAAAGCAAAATTTCCCAAGAATTCCCAAGATCGTAATCTGAGGTCACCAAGGGTCAAAAAGCAAAATTTCCCAAGAATTTCCAAGATTGCTATATGGGGTCACCAGAGGTGAAAAAGCAAAATTTCCCAAGAATTCCTAAGATAGTCATCAGGGGTCACCAGAGGTCAAAAAACAAAATTTCCCAAGAATTTACAAGATCCAAGATCCATTGGAGTTGAATTCCTTTCAAGACACTTTCGTTTTTCTTTTTTGTTATATTTGGTGGGGTTCAAAGTTCATGTGAGGTCAGCAGAGGTCAAATTGTTAAAACATAAAATGATTTAGTCAAGGAAGATAAATCTGAGGGATGAACCTCAGTACAACAAAGCATCCCCATTCGGCAAGGAATCACTAATGCCTTAGACTTTCTGGTTATTTCTAGCAATAGGTTTTCCAGCGTAATAGAATATGTTTTAGAGACAACAGATGAGAGTTATAGAAGGTGGAACTTTTTATCATATAAATATCAGTAAAGTAAGAAATAGCACCGCAAAATTCCGTGACTTCATCATGCATTGACCATCTAGATTTCCAAAAAAGATGCAGAAAGTCAAATTTAGCACGTCAGCATTGAGTCGCAATTTTCAAATTGTTTCACAATCATTCTTTACGTTATTGACTGAATAATGGAAATGATACTGTACGTTATGTATTGTAGTAGTAAATCTGTTAGCCAAAAAAATGTAAAACAAGTGAAACAATATATTTTAAAAGAAAATTTTAATATAATGTGAGATAAACATAGTAGTTTCCCTGTGTAAAATATGATAACAGATTTAGTCCTTATTACACGTTATATATAGCCATGCAGAGTTTAGGAGACCTTTTTGTATGCGGTCTTTAGTATACATACCAGAGTTGTCCCAGGGCACTGGCATAGAAGCAGTTGACTCGAGGGGCTACTGACTCAGATGATTTATCAAGGGGCTCAGATCCTTTGCTGTTATACATTAAAGTAAGGTGCATAGCTTTTCTGATGGGCATATTTGAGAGAGTCATGGTCCCTAACTCAGGCTTAGCTTTAAACTACTGCCTGGGGTAGTCTGACTATATTACTTCTGCATGCATGAAGTAGGACCAGGGAGTTGCTGTTTGTGAAACAGAAACTCCCTGGTAGGACTATGCGAAGCATTCATTTCTACTGCCAATTTCCGTGGTTGTCTGATACCTCAAACTGATTTTCTCTATATTGTTTTTTGCAGGCTAGTCCACGGTTAGATTGAATGATAGATGATATGTTTAGAATGATATTCATTACTTTTAATTCTTTTTCTTTAACTTTTTGATGTTTTTATTGCATTAAAAAACTATGAATGGTGAATTATTGAGGAGCTGAAGCCCCCAGCCCCCCACCCCAGGTTCTGATGGCCCTGACCTAAAGAGGATGTATGCATCAACTTGTAGATTTTGGCAGTCATTTTGGATATTTACATTTCAGCAAAAATGCTCAGTAGTTCTGATCTGGCCCCCACCGGATTTGAAATAAGCACCTAAACTTTGAGCAGAAACAGTTGAAAGGCATTACAGTATATATGTCGCAAGACAAGGTTATGTGCCTTGTAGCCTGGACTAGAACACAGTATGCTTAAAACAACCAGTCTTTCCCCAGTTCCCCCTGTTCCCTTTCCTTCAACAAGACAGCTGGTTTTTTTCTTGTAACACTGACCCCTGACTGATACAAATGTTTCTGTTGTATGCAGAACATTGCACACCTATTGTCAGCTGTCACAAGAGGACCTGGTACTGTAGCAACCTGTTTGTTTGGATGGGAGGACATGCAGTGTCAATGGGTCTTTGGTACCAGTGACAACTGTGAAGCTGAAAATTATTTGTTCAGCTTAGCTGTTCACAGTGATGCTGATGGGGTTCAAATTGGTGAATTTTAATTGGGTATCTGATTGTCTGTTTCAGGAAGTTGTCCGATTGAGGAAGTCATGATCTTTGCTCGGTTCAGCTGTCGAGCAGTGGTGCAGAGCAAGGAACCTCCACCCCTCCCAGCCTTTGGGAAAGTGGCTAAAGGCTGGGGATACACTCATGTCCATCGGCAGGGGACTTTAAATGGCGGTCCCGGGTGCAGGATTGGGAGGGATTAGTACACGCCTGCCTCGTAAACCTCTAAGCACTAGTCGAAGAGAGAAGGCGAATCTCGCTGGTGTTCATCCACGCTCACTCTGGTACAGGGTCCTCGATGAGCCAAATGGCTTCCTGACCCTCAAATGTTATGAAATTATTTAATCGGGGCAGCACTTATTTGTCTCACTCCTGCTGTGTGCGTAACTGGTGTTCATAGGTGGGTTTCTGCCCTTTGAACTGTTGGTAGACTTTAATAACACAAATTATTTTGCCATTCGTCAATCAGGCCTGTAAAATCATAATCCATTGAATGGTAAGACAGTTGCCAAGAGCATGTATAACTAATGATGCATGTAATTGTAAATAACCCAAACTGATTTAATGAATGTTCTTGTTGCAGGTAAAGGGGTGTTTTGTACAAAAACATTTCCTCATGGGAGCTTTCTCTTAGAGTACAGGGGAGAGAGGATTACCCATTTAGAGGCTCGTAAGAGGATGCAAAAGTATAAGGATGGCAATACCTTCCTGTATTTTTTTGAGCACAATGGCATTACTCAGTGGTAAGCATGAAATGTTTATACTACTAATTTCGATGTGGATAACTGTAATAATGAAAAGGGTGGGGATGATGACAATGACAATTAGGACAGTTGTTATAGTTATATGCAATTAACACATTCAAAAAGTCTTGAAGAGCTTGACAAATATTACCTCTAGTGAACAATAAACAAGTCATTGAGACAATCCCTGGGGCAAGTAACAGTACTTAGTTTTCTGCAGTGCACATGGTGACAAGTTACCTTCCAGTTGCAGATAAAGATTTAGGTTTTTATGCCAACTTTGTTAATTGTTCATGTTTTGAATGATAGGGTTTGTATACCTGGCCTTTTAAAAGGAGCATATAAAAATTGAGCCTAGGAAAGTTAAAAAAGCAAAAATGATACAGATTACTTAATCCGGGAAAAAAAATGGTACTTTTGGAAATCGTCAGTGGAGTCTGTTTCAGGGGACACTGAATGAGCTTTCCTGCTTGTAGTAAATTGAAACTCCTGCTTGCATATCATAGTAGCTTAAAGTGGTATTACCTGTTCAAGAAAAGGGAAATACATACGGCCTTATGCTTTTCTTTATTTGTCAATAAACTAACTATACTATTCATGGTTGGAGTTGTTTATGTAGTGACTGAAAATGGTAGTGTGAATGGCAAAATATAAAGAAACAGTGCGAAAACAGTCAAAATCTGCAGGCTATTTTGAAAAAAAAACCGTCCTCATTACAAATAGCTCAAACCACGCCTACCACAACACTGTATGAATATTCAATGATCACGCAGCTGTGTGTACCGAAGTACTGTACATGGGCTTATATTCCCTCGGTTATTCATGCATTAGCTGGGATAGAGTGATTTTGAAGGTTGTATACTGCACAGCACACTTGAGGTTTTGAAAGCAAAAGCACATGTTTTCATCATAATACTTGTGTTTGTGAATTTCACCCTAACAGTCTTCAAGAAGATAATTCCATACTAACGCTTGTAACGGTAACCAGTAACACCTCTATACACTTGCTTACTTCCCCGCATCCGAAATATTTGTCCTTGAGCGGTAGGCTAGGTCTACATATATCACATAATCTACGTAAACTGGACAACGATACACTAATTGACAAAAAATGTGTTGAGTTTGTAGATTTGGAGAACTAGCAAGGGGACTAACCTTAAGTATGACAATAGTCGTAGTCGTAAAATCGTATGGCTTTATTCGATTTCCACTGTGAGCAATGTGTTTTTTTCCCTTGGTCAACTGCGATTGTTGTAGATGGTTTCTCCAAGAGTTTCCAACATGTAAAAGAATTTGTGTTTGTTGTATCAGAACTCCCTTGTTGAATCAGGGAGCTGGAAGACATGGAGATTGCTCGCTGGTAAAATCCTTTGTACCATGTGCTTAGCCGCCGTCGTAAAAAATGCCCATTGGGAGTATCAATCATTCCACACTTACAGCCTCCACACACACAAGTTGGTGCTCAAGGACACTCATATCCTGCAGAGCAGTGGCAGTTTGTTCACTGCTTATAGTGTCAAACTGATTCATAAACGAACTGTAGGGTCAGCTATGGAGGTTATGACAGATACAGGATTACTGTATTTTGAAATTTTGTAGGGACTAGCAAATCTATGAAAGTAGGAGGATTTTGATTAAAAATTCAGTTGCTATAACAGTAAGTACTGAAACACAGGAAATTACAAAAAGACAACATTTTAGGATCAAATCCAACACTTAGTATTGAAGTTATATACTGCATCGATCAAGCACTTTTCAAAACTGTAGACTGAGCTACAACTGTATAAGGTTTCAAATAAAACAGAATAACCCATAAGAGCTGGGCAAGGATGCAAATAATGGGGAATTTTCAGTTTCCATTACAGTACAAACATTTCCAAGTTGTTGAAGGAAAATACTTCACAGAGCTTACCTATATATTTTACTGATATTATAAAGGAAAGGAAATAGAAGAGTTTCCCTGGCTTTCAGCTTGACAGTACCATGTACGATGTACTTCCCAAGACAGGCTTGACACTGAGAGCCATGAGCCAGATCCCCACCCCCTCCCCTCAACACTAAAAAGTATGTTGCAATGAGCTTTAAATGCCCCCTACCAGCTTTGTCAAATCTTTAGTTTCAGTAGCTACCACAGGCTTCATGGTGGATTCATAAAAATATGTAGGGTTCACAACTTCTTGTTCTCCCCACCCAGGCCTGAAGCCAGACAAGATTCTGTAGGGGGCAAAGTAGCTTCCAGGGGGGATTTTTAGGGAGACCAAATGTGTAAAAATGCATTAAGTTGATGGCAACTTGAAAACTAGGGGGTGAAAAAATTTTCAAGGGGGCTTTGCCCCCTTGGCTACCCCTTGGCTATGGACCTGTCCCCATCCCCACCCAACAAATATTGTATTCTCCCAAAGCTGATTTTTTTTCCAAAGTTGATAAACTCACTATGGGCCTGGCATCATCTGCCCTTCTCACTTAAAATGATTACAATATTTTTACTGTTCTGCCTAGAAAGTTAAACACAATGAAACATGTACAATACTGACATTATGACACCTATTTACTCAAAGTATGTCTTAAAAGAAAGATTTCTGAAACTGAGACAAGCATAGTTTACCTTGCAGTACTTAACATACTGTAATTTACAGTATTTCAAGATTTTTGTAAATATCTAGTACAGGTACTCTTTTCAATTCTGAACTTGCATTTCTGAGGACAAGGTACATATTAACCATTTGTATGCTATCTATCTAATTTTCCTAACTTCATGTTCCTTTGGGAATAGCTAAAAAAAATAATGCAAAACATTTTAAATGTTTTAAATGCCTACAGTACAGTATGCTTACAGTACCTGACAAAAGAAGTACTATACAACATGGGAATACACTGAAAACAGTGTGCCACTCACCCTTTCAAGAGAAAATTCGTTTCATGTCATTCAACAAAATATTCTTCATATTCAAATCACAAATTACAGCCTTTCTTCTGTCATAAACTGAGCATGGAGGAAAAGTTTCTGATGCAAGAAAGATAAAACCCCTCTGTGAATTCTAATGTAAGCTACATAAAGTAAAGAGTATGAGCACAATACACATGAGTGTGCTTTTGAAGTACAATTTAATCCTGAAAAGGTCTTGATGAGAAAGGTCCTGATGAGTTAATGGAGCTGCAAACTCAGGAAATTAAACATAAAAATTGCAGAAGGTTTGATTCAAAGAAAATACAAATCCAGAGGAAAATTCCATCAAGCACATGTACAGTAGAATGTGGGTCCACATAGACCATTGAAGTATGGTGAAAATGTTGCACTTGTGTTCTGTAATACTGTATAACAATGAAATCTTCACTCAAACCAGATGCTGGAGGACCTATACTGTAATTAAATGTCTAAATTGGTCAAAATAAAAATTGAGAAAATGCTTCATTGTAAAGTGGTTTTCCAGAACTGCTCCTAGTCTACCATCTCCCAGATGATTTTGTACCTCACAACAACTTCAACAAGTTCACCTGGTCATCAACGAAAGGCTTCACCTTGCTAGAAAATAGTATCCTTTCTCTTCAGCAATGAGATCGAAGCATTTTCCACCCTCTGGGTTACCTTCCAACCAAGAGTGTACTTTAAAACTGTAGCCAGCCTCTTGACCAAGCTCCATGGTCTGTTTTTAGACCTGCACAGTATGTGCTGTAGCATATGCAGTAGGATACTGCTTCACCTGGTGCAAAGTTCCTTTACTCTTCTTGGAATTAACCAAACAGTAACATTTTCCAAAATTTCACAAAGTCATAGCCCACTTTAGATGCACTGCTGATAAAAATTATTTGCTGCTATTTTGATCTGCTGAGTGTTGCTCACTAGTGTTGGGTGTTGATAGAGGGTAAATTACTTCCATAACTTAGCTATTAAACTCCATCCTTCCAAAATCACACTCTGGTTTTGCTAGGCATGTGCAATAAATTGCACATAAAAGCATCTCAAGCTCTATCAGCATCTGCAAATAAAAATGACGAAAAGTAATTTATGATAAAATCATTCATTAGGATGGATATAGTGACAAAGTGGAGTAAATTGCAGAATACCTCAGATATGAAACCTCTGTGGAAAAAGCCTGGTAAAGGCTAAAGAATCAAGACAACAAATGTAATTTAACGACTCATGTGAGGTTATTGCAATACTATTCTTTGGCTATGATTGAGGTACCATTGCTGGTTAACTTTAAAGATGTTACAAGGATATGCAATAAGTAGTTGATTTGCTTTTGTAATCTTGAAGGAAAATTGAAATGCAGTAAAAATCCAAATCCTTCACCAAAATATATCTTTTAGAGGCTACTGGGATACTTTACAGTCAATAAATTCCATGGCACCTTCAAAATACCTGTTTACAAACTTAGCCTCAATCATCAGGCTTTTCGTGGGATGTAGTCTGTAAATTGACTAAATTCACGAAAATATGAAGCATAAATTTACTCTACCCAAGGCAACTTGCTGAAAGTACTTACTACTAAGCCATAGGGCCCTTAAAGGCTTAATAATACTCCAGTATCTCTAAACACAGTTTTTAGGCTTGGACTAGGCCTCGTTTCTAATCTAGCCTATTTCTTGAACTTGAAAAGACGTTTTGTAGTGTTGTCAATCACATACACAACACTAACAACATCTGTTACTATGGAAACCCTTTTGAGAATGGAAAAAGTGCCAAAAAAGATCGTAATTTTTGGCAAAGGTGTCGCTTGATGTCGCTCATATGGCTTATACCATTGAATACTCTACAAGTACCCTTTTCGCGACATACTATCGTTAGCTTTAGGAACTCACCGGAAAATGGTCAAAATCTGAGGCTAAATTTTGCAAGTTTTTCATCTTTTTGGAACTCTTAGTGCCTATGAATAGAATGACATAACTCACCTTAGGAAAATCTGATTTAAATCGGACTTTTTGTTTCTTCAAAGTAAAAAGTCTGTCTATCACTGCACGTCCATACTAGAACAGTGTAAACAAAGCATATTTACTGCGCAGCCGTAGTATGCATGCAGTGAGTCCTGCAATTGTGAATGAGAAGAATCTCAGTGACTGTGATTACGTAATATATCCTGTCCTGTGGCAGATATGCACATCGACTTCAAAGGAACTGTTATTGCTCTCAAGGGACAGAAGGAGTGAAAGGAATGTCCAAGGGATAAGTAAAGAGGGAAACATCAAATTTTTACAAGGCAATTGGCTATTGACAGATTTTTGAGAGCGAGCAATCTCCATGTCTTCCAGCTCCCTGGTTGAATCAAGGCAACTGTGTACATATTAGGTGGGAAACGAAACAGGGAAAGAATGTCCAGGTAGTAGCTCCATGGTATGACCTTGCGACGGAGGGTAAGCATCTCAGATGTCAGACTCCAAGCTGATATCGTTGACCATCGATGATTTGAATGACTCAAGAAATGAATGTTCAGTATTATTCGTCGGAGGTAGTACTCACATATTATATCGATGACCAGTCTCGTGGGTAAATTGAGTTAGATTTACTTGTATTTTCTTGAGTCTGCCTTCAGAATCATGCAAAAAACACTCTTCACTCATCACGAAAGCTCACTAACTGCACAAATTCAAAGTCCTTTCCCTTCCAGATAGCAACCCTTGCTGATACTTAGTCCCAAGCTGTGGTGTTATCGAGTAGCTCACAAGGGCTGTAGTTTGTTCCGAAATTGGTCGGGTGCCGGCTTCAAGGGAAATTTCTCCTTTCGATTTACTATAACGAAGCCAATAAAACCTTTCGGATATCAGCTCCATGGTACTATAGGCCTACAGTCAGTTTTCAAGTACTTAGGCTGTAGCGTGAATATCATGTGTTCAGTGTTCGTTCGCTGGCATACACGTGGGCACCTTTCTTTGTGCTGCCATTTGCATATTCATATATTAGAGCACTCCCATTGGTTTGTTCACCCAGGAGTGGGTTTGAATGGAATAAAGATTGTGTGGAATCATTTTCGATTTTCATAGTTTTTGTTGCTATTTTTATGATAATTGAAACAATATTTGGAACAACTACTTCTGTGAGGGATCATTATTTATCTTTTTTGTTCGGATGGACTGCTTAAACGTTATTCCAACACTTTGGACAAGGCAGTGTTATGTATTTCCCTTTCTTAAACAGGTAATATCACTTTAACATTATAAAAGTATGAAATGGTGGTGCTTTTCCTGGTGGTCTAGTAACACCACAAAGTTAAGTATATGATGGTACTTGTATGGGATACCCATATTATTTCCTTGTAGCATTGACGCCACTGAGGTTGACTGTGTGGCAAGGTTCGTCAATGATGGCACTGGCAAGGTTGCAAATTGTGTAATGAAGAAGAGGGTATTTAAAGGCCAACCACATCTCTGCCTTTTTGCCTTGAGAGAGATACATTCCCAAGAAGAGCTGAGATATGACTATGGTCAACCAGACCTTCCCTGGAGAACAAAGGTAAGAATTTAAAGGTCAAAAGCAGTCACCCCAAACTTATTTTGAAACAACAGCTAAATGTCACAAATTTCTTCTTATTTCTCTTCCAAGTACCTTTCATAATATTTTAGGACATTAATATTGCATATTCAAGGTAAACCAAGCAGTTGCTCCTTGTAAATTTTACAGTTGAGTGAGAAAAATACTGTCACATGATTCTCAAGGGCCATTCAGGAAATAGGATAGTCTACTATACAATTCTTTATTGGGGTGACTGCATTCTCCCTTTAAACACCATCATGAAGTTTCAGTTGTATGTCAGAGTTGTGCTTAATGGGAAATATTGCATTTAAATTGCATGAATGTGGAACACCCAGAAATTATGTTATCATTGTATATCATTTAGTCTCACCAGAAATTTCTGTCAATTGAGCTTTGCTTTCTCAAAGTTGTATACACAGAAAGAGATATAAAAAATGCTGCATCATTTAAAAATTCAAAAGTTTGGCTGAGCAAATGATTCCTGAGCTACTAAACAATAAATTTCTTTCTGTCACAATCTGTTTCATGATAAGACTTTTATCTATCTGCCTCATCTTGAATTGCATATCATGTTTTCTTATAAGACATGCTTTAAAAGATATGGAAATTTTCTTTTCCATAAATGCAATATTGCCCTTTAAATAAATGATGGACCTACATTCATTATAAGCCACAGGACCTCTTCAGTGATAAAGTTTCCAATAATACTGTATTTTGTAGAGAGGCAGTTTTGTGTAAGAGAACATGCCTCACAAACCACTGATTCCTGGCTAGGCAAATTGTACATGAATTTATTATAAAATACAAGAACTTGACCTTTTTTTATTTTATTTCATTTTATTTTATTTATTTATTTTTTTTTTGTACCTTTTAAAGTTTGTAAGATAAGTGGAGTCTCAAGTAAAGATTGAGCTATCATATGATTGTAGTTTGTGTGTGTCTTTGGAGAAATTGTGTGTGATAGCTTTCCTCTGTAGCTCAAGTATACATTTTTCAGTGATAAAAGCTGGAGAGGGGATGAGGGCAGGGGGGCATTAGCCATGAACTTAACCATAATGCCATGCCTCTCCCCCTTTCCTTAATCGGTGTTCTGCCTCCCTAAGGGTAGGAAACACCCACTCCAGTTGCAGCAATCCAGAACATGCTGCATGCCCCCTTCACACAATTGTCCATGCCACGGATTCCTATGCTGCATGAAAAGTAAATCAGGAGACTTTTGAATTACTTTTGAAAAAGTAATGAAAATCCTTCAAGTTGGGTTCCTGAGAAAGTGTAGATGTAAATTAATTATGAACTGAATGGGTTTTATTTTTCAGCCTGCAGAATCACAGAGCACTGAAAAACCTGCTTCATTGAAGAGAAAAGGAAGTGTAAGTACTGGCAGTATCTGAACTTCATGTCAAATTGTGCACCTGTTCTTCTTTTGATCTAAAGGAAAATAATGTGACCTGCCCAACTGTATTTTGATACATGAATTTCTTTTTAATTTCTTTTGATTGCCCTTAATGGTCCACATCATGATTTTTTTAGAGAGAAATTAGTGCATTTAAATGGTAGAACAAACATTTTCCTACATGAATTGGGAAAACAACTGATGTTGCACTATTACGACGGAAATCACTTGTTTCATTGCAGATACTATATATGTTTTTCTTCATTTAACTGTCCAAATCATTTACTGATTGCAACACTCGTGTAATGGTTTTGGGTGCCAAAGTTAGACTGAGAGATGAAGCATGACAGATGTGTTAAAGTATATGACAATTTTTGCTCCTATTAAAGCCGTTACAGTCAAAAAGCACAGTGGCAAAGAGGATTTGTGATGATAATGTCCATCAAACAAAAAAGGGTAGTAGTGAGGATGTTCCAGTCCAGCCAAGTGCTTCACCACCAAGGACAGGAATAACAGTATTGCTTTGCATGTTAAAAAATTTGTAAATCTCTTTGTATTTTTGTTCAAGAAGTTAGCTCCTTTTGTCTGTTCTTAAAAAGTCCTTGCTTGTTAGGTAACAGAGTCAGCAAGTCAACTCTCCTGGTGAAAATTTAAATAACTCCCTGTGTTATGGTTTTCATGAGAAAAGTTACCCCAACAAAACATAAAACAGACTATGAAATAACATAGGTCATGGTGTATCGTCTTGGATAACTATGCCATGCTCTTGGTTAAAATTTGCCCTTACATTTCCTTTTTCAAAATTTGATGTAGTCATGACATAGTTAAGGATGGCAAAAATTTTAAACGTGGGGGTTGATGGCTTTGTGAATTGGGTGAGTGTCTTGTTTTGCTTTAACTTAAGACTCTTAAAAAGTATGGATGTCAGTCAGATTTTGTAATTAGATTGATCCTGTTAATGTTTGATATATTAGTTACACATCTGTTTTCACCTCTTTAGTCAAAGAGCATGGGCATATGGGAGCATTTGTTTGGAGGTGGGGGACAGAAGCGTTTTTCCCTGCATCTCTTTTTCTTTTGGGGCAACTTTTGCCCACATTCCATAATTTTTACCAAATTCCTGAATTTTTTCCTGAATTTCTGCAAGTTTTACCCAAATTTTTATCAATTTGTTCAAAATTTCTATGCATTTCCCTGAGTTTCTACAAGTTTTGAAGTCATCCAAAAAGGGCCAGGTGCAGCCCCTTCCTTATATGGCTATGTCTAAGAGGACTAAATCTCTTCCTAAAAGCAGTGATTTTCCCTCCAGCCCACTCACAGGCCAGGAGAAGAAGTATTGGTAATGGTATGCATCTAATGGTTAGAAAATTATAGCAAAGCATAACAAGTTGTTGTAAAACCTTATTTGAAACATCCTGCAAATATTTCAAATTCTGTTTTTCCTTCACAGTCATCATTTAAGATTTTTTAAAAGTCATGAAGTTTAATTACCCCTAGTTATTGTAGAAGGAAACTTGCCTTAATTAGCTGAGGCCATTTCCTCTGTCAGATTGCAAGGATTGGATCTCCCTGACCATAAAACAACATTCAAAATGATTGCAAGAGTTAATGTTATTTTTGGCCTCAGCTCATAACCGTTCAATTGTACTCTAAGCTCTGAATAAAACTCACAAGGTATACTATATCAAGAACAGATCAAAGTTTACTTGATCTTGGAAATAGACAATATTAAAGGTCTCAAGATACTAACTGGATGATTAAGTGCAATCACCATTTCCTTTATTTTTCAGTCCTCAGAGACAAAAGACAGACCAGGACAGAAAAGTGTAAGTATTGGAACTTTTATAAAGTAATAATTCATGAAAAGAATCTGCTGCCATCCTACCTTATTTTTAAATATCTTGTGAAGTATTCATATCTCTTGTTACTTCTTTACAAGTGCCTTTGTTTTTGTTTTTGTTTGTTTTTGTTTTTTTTTGTTTTTTAAACTTATATTGTTTATATTTAAAGGAAAATGCAGTCAGTCACCCAAAATTGGATTATTGTTATGGTCTTCCCTTTCATGAAGTAGCTCTTATGAACCATTAAATTTTTCTCAATAAATTGTGAAATTTAGAGGAGTAACTCCTTGGTTTACTTTGAGTATGTATTATATCAGTCTTGAAATAGCATGGAAGTAGCTTGGAATCGAAATAAGAAAAAATGCATGAGATTATGCTGTTGTTTTAAAATAAATTTGGGAGGACTGCTTGTGCCTAGTAAATAAATTGGCCAATAAATAGTATTTCATTCAAAACCTTCCAGCTGCAAGTCAGATGCTCTAACCACTTGGCCAAGCAGTCTGTCTGCCTATGTAGTATGAGATAATGCTACTGACCTACCCCTTTTAATCATTTTCACTTATTGCTACAAAGTCTGCAAGTACATTACATGTCAAGTTGATACCACTATTTGTAAACAACTTGTGATTTTATTTTGACAGGTTGCTAGATCATTAGATGCCCCAGGACCAAGTGGCCTTCAAAATAATTAAGTCTTCAGAAACAGGTATGAAAAATTTCTACATTGACATACTACAGCAAAATGTAATGACAAATGTCTCTATTCCACTATAAAATATTACCTCAATTAATGTCCTGTTTCATAAATTCTCAAAGGGTGCTTTTGAATGGCATTGCACTCATGGCATTTGATCAAATTGATAAAATTATGCCCAACAACAGTGTATGTGTGATAAATATTGCTGTGACTAAGCTGTTTGTTGAAGGTGGTCTTCAGCAATACTATGCAGCTGGATGGAACAAGGCATTCTGTAAAAGAGCCAAATATTCATTATGATGGTGATACATCAAGAAGAGTGAATGGTTCATATGGAATTTCTTTTATGTTGAGCTATTGAACCTCACTGTTTGGTAGTCCTTAGATGATGGTAGATCAAATTGTTCCTGGAAGGTTAAAGGACTGACCTGTCATTTTGCATGACAGTGCATGTTTTTCTCCCCAAAAATGGTTTTATTGAAGTGAAATTTATCTACAGACATATTAGAAAGGAAATTGTAAAACTTGTGTGAAAGTGACATCTGAATAGAGGCAGACTAAGGACGTCACATTTGTTATGTAAGTCTGAGAATAAGAATGGGAGTTTTCTTATGATAAATGTTGTAGTTCATTTGAGCCCCCATGTTTGGGCATGGGGAGGATGTAAAATGGAGTAAAGCGCTGAACTGCATATCCTATAAATGAAAACTTTTAAGAATCTCACCTGCAGGCATTATTGTGATTAATAAAGACACAAATTTGTGAATGTGGTGCTCCGTATATGAGTTATTTGATACTCCTCCAATCCCACCCACCTCCACTCAGTGGCATCGTGCCCATTGGGGCCGGGGGGGGGGCAAAGCCCCCCAAATTTTGTCAAAGATTGTTTGCAACAAAAAACAAACTGTTTTCGAAATATATAGGTCAATGGAGTTACATTTACCCCACTAGCATGGTTAGTTCAATTTGCTGGGAAAGGCTGTTCTTTCAATTCATGCTAATTTTCTATACTATATCGTCGATTATCTGTCAGTCAAAGCGTTTAAATAATTATTGGCTGATAAGTAAAGAACCAAGTATGCTATTGGTGTGGCCATTGTTGAACAATAATATGTACATGTAGTAACACAGTATGTGCAAAAAGTTGCTGAAAGGTACAGCAGGATAATACTTAATTTTCTTCACGATTAGATGGGTAGTTTTCGAAAAATTGGAAAAAATAGTTATCAGTTTAATTACAGTCACAATTACTATTATGATTACAATATAACCTGGAAAATAATCAGTTCATTATAGCACCAGTGTGTTATAGCCAGCCCCTATTTGTGCGACGATGTTGCATAAACAGCAACAAATGTCCACAAAAAATTCTGAAAAGTAATTCTATGCGGGTGTTAATTTTAACAGAATCAGCCTCACCAGAGTAATTTTGCCAGTTTTTCGCTGCCAGCATATCATATTTGTCTGTTTTATTAATTGCGAACAAGACTTCCTAATTCACAAGCCTTCATTTTTTGACCGTCGAGCCCCTCTACCCTACTTTCATCTCAAAGTTCAGAGAGTAGTCTCATTCCATGGATAATGTCTGCAGTGCTGACCTCTTACTCAGTTTATAACTATACGATGATGCTATAGCAATTTCACCCACAGTGTAGGCACTGTAGAGTTTAGGTAAATCAAAACATATTTTTGTGTAGTCAAGACTTTTTGGTTCCTCATTAGGGCAGAAATTCACTTAAATATTACACCATTTGCAATCTAGGCACCTTTCACATTCCCAAAATTTTCCAAAGGGGAGGGGTAACCACCTCCCCTTAGACCCCTCCCCCAGGCCTCAGATCAGTTAATTTTGTATTGAGAAAACGTCCTAGCTAAAACACTGCATAGGGCGTATGAAAAGTTTGGCCCCAGGTTTAGCTGTACTCACCCCTATTCTGTCATTTTTTTTTTCACATGATGCCACTTTTTCCTTTGACCAGTCTCTACTTCTCATGCCCCCCCCCCTCCCAATTTATTTTTGCACAACACCCCTGCCCCAATCCTGTGTATATCACATATTTGACAATTCTTTTAGTCTATACCTTGTCACCTGATGTAATACATTTTATCAGTAATGTTACTGTCATGATATGTAGGAACTGTCTGCATCTTACAGATTACAAAAATAGCACTATTAACTTCTTGTTGGTTTGTACTTAGTTTACTCTGTGTGTTCTTTGTGCAGCGGCACTTTTTTGCCATCACCTACAAGGGTATACATGTGAAATTGATTTAATTGCCATATTCCTTCACTTGAAACAATAAAAACAAAATCAAATGGGTAGGGAGATTTTGACAGAATGCAGGAGTGCTGGATGTTCAGATGTTGTATTATGAAGCATTTTGGGAAATCCACCGAGGCAAAACCAAACTTTTGGATCTGGTGGGAAGGTTGGACCAGGAGGATGCAGTGGCAGATCCAAAAAGGGGGGGGGGGGATTAGGGGCTCAAATACCCCTCCCTTAATTGAGTTTTCTAGATATTTTAAAATAGCCTAGTTTTGCATTTTTTTCATTATTTGCTACCCAGTACTGCCATTTCTCTTTCAAAAGTCATTGTCACCCCTCTCCCACCTTACAGTAAAACCTGGATCCACCCCTGCGATGGGTTGATAGGACTGAAAATTCGTTTGCAGCTAGCACAGGGACATCTCTTTGACTGTGAACTTCAACTATGTGTAGGGGTGATAGGATGGTTTACTTTTAGCAGTATTCATGAACTGCTCGTAAATATGGCAGCTTTCCGAACATGACTGTATCTTTGCTCCTAATGAACACTTGGTTCCTGAGTTCCATTTGCCAAGTTTCTTAACTTAGCACTTGCATACATTTTACATTTTGTTTTGTTGTCATGCAGAATCGTTATAGGTCTAGACTTAAGTTTAACTGGAAGCACTCCATTGGGAGAGGCTCCAGTACATTTTCTCTTTGTCATCATTAGCCATCTGATGTAATTGAACTTCATCAAAACTATTTTTAATTAATTCTTGTTTTTTTTCTTACTAGATCAATCAAGCGAGTCAGGTGGTACCAGTTCTGATGCACAAGGGGTGTGGATTAATATTTCAAATGCGTATGGCAGATGCCATTGTTGCTTTTTCTGTAATAAAATGCAGACCAAGTTGAGTAAACATGTAGAGCGTTGTCACGCTGATGAAATTGAGGTTGCAAGGCTGCTTGCAATGAAAAAGGGGTCGGAAGAGAGAAAAAACGCATTCCAACTTCTCCCTAACAAAGGGAATTATTACCACAACAAAAGAGTCTTTGCTTCTGACTATGGGGAAATAATTCCAGTACGCCGTCCAAGTAACCCATGTGATGCCCATGACTTTGTCCCATGTCCGTCCTGCCTCGGATACTTCCCACGAGAAGAGCTGAGAAAACATGTGGTGCATTCATGTATTGGCAGAGACTTAAAGTCGCTCAGGCCTACTTCCTTTGAAATACGTATGCAGAGTGAC
The DNA here is from genome assembly GCA_029531755.1 of Holothuria leucospilota. Taxonomy (NCBI): domain Eukaryota; kingdom Metazoa; phylum Echinodermata; class Holothuroidea; order Aspidochirotida; family Holothuriidae; genus Holothuria; species Holothuria leucospilota. Next base: position 6,553 of record JAIZAY010000099.1, on the reverse strand, counting down.
ATTGTGAGTGAGATTTATTCCCAAAATCTCAAACACGTCCCAAAGCTTATCCAAACAATGAGACAAGATTCTCTGACTATGGTGATCAAACATGACGATCTTATACGTCAGCTGGGAGAAAATTTTCTTACTAAATTGACCACAATGGATGATACCAGAAAGTGCCATTATGTTGGGCAGAAAATGCGGGAGTCTGCTAGATTGTTGGTTCAGTTTCGAAAGACAACCAAATCCGATGCCAGCATGGATGACCTCCTTCATCACCAACACAATGATAGTGTTGTTGAGGCTGTTCATAGAACAGCGGGGGACCCTGATATGACCACTGAAGATTCTGATGGGTGCAAGCACCCATCAGTTGCTCTGAAATTGGGGCATGATTTAAGAAAACTTGCAATGATCAAAGAGGGAATTGGTATTAAGAAGGAGAACAAATTACAAAGGAAGGAGGCAGTAAAGTTCCTGAAGTTGATGGACAGAGACTGGAAAAACTTAGTGTCTTCCCCAGCACTGAGCACTATTTCTGCAAGGAGGCTGGGGAAGGTTGAAGAATTGCCAGATTCAGAAGATATCTCCAATTTCTCATCTTTCCTTGCCAAGGAAATTGAAACAATAAGTACATTGTTGTCAACGAAGAAAGTTTAAGAGAAGGACGAAAGCTACAGAAGAGGACAATATCTGTTGTTAACTAACCTCACGTTCTTCAACAAGAGACGGACGGGGGAGGTTAAACAACTTCTGTAAGTTTTTTGCCTTATCTCTTGATATGTCATCATAAATTGAGTTTAATTTGGATATTTGTCTTTCACATAAGACCATGACCAGTGCTTTGAATATATCATTCTACTTTGATATTCACCATAACCGGTTATTATGTGGATCTGGTTAACAGAAGCTTCAGGTCTTTCATCATTTCAAGGTCCATGATAACAAGACAATCTGATTTAAAGTGACAATTAGTGATTGCTAATAATTAAAGAATGGAACACAAAAAAAAACATTTTCCTACCTCTGTTTCCTTTTAATACTTTGAATATTTCTAATTATGTGTTCAAAACAGGTCTGTGAATGATTTCAAGTTACTGTAGTAGACAATAGTTTGTTGTTTTTTAGAGAGGGAAGCAGGGGTTAAAATATGTATGTACTAGTTGCCATGATTTTTGACTGGAATTGGCCAAGTATGGAATCTCCAAAATAGGTTAGTAAATATCTTAGACATGGTCATTGCTGCAAAATCATATGCTTCTTTCTTGGTATATGTTTATTCTTCTTTTTATCTTTGATTGGGGTCAGCTTTGGACACCCCATGGTGTGCCAGTGGTGTGAAACCTTTTTCTTTTCATAGAAATTTTTAAAGGGTGAGAATTTTTACAGCAGGTGCCTGTTGCCCTTAACCTACTCCTTATTAACTAACCTAACAAGTATTTAATGGTATCCTTGCTGCTCGGAAGAACTTTCTGTGGAAAGAAAATGTTAAAAAGTGTAATGTTTGACAGCTGACTGGCTTGAGTTGAGGTGGCAAGTCTTCTTTTAGTCTCCTTTTCTGAAAGTCACTGAAGGTTGCTGCATTTTTAAATCCCCACAACTTTGCAGTAAAATGTGTGTTAGTGTGTGTGTGTTTCCAGTTTTGTTTTCTTAATATCTCCAAAACGGTAAAGCCGATTTTCTTCAAATTTGGTGGGATGATGCCCTAGGTGGAACCCCAGTTCTGCAGTGACTCCCGGAAGTAAAGGTCAAAGGTCAAATTATGTGAAAATCACTCTTTTTATAGTAACTCCAAGAAAAAACATCCCATTAACATGAAACTTCACACATACAATAAGAGTGTCTGGCACTACGAAAATATATGGTTGCCATGGCAACCAAGGTCAAAACTCATGTGATATTAACATTTTAAGCAAAAAAGTGTTCCATGAACTCCTCCTTGTGGGCTAGACCGATTCTTTTGAAATTTGGTGGGTAGGTACCCCAGAGTGTAAACTTGTGTCTCCGTGACTTTCGGCAGAAAAGGTCAAAGGTCAGAGGTCAAATTCAATTTTTGGGAAAATTCACGGTTTTTGATTCCTTGCCGAAGGCAGGCAAGGAATCTATGCGATGGTGATGTCGTGTGTGTGTGTGTGTGGGTGTGTATGTGTGTGTATGTGACGCCTAGCTTGTAAACACGATATCTCAAGATAACAATGACCGACACTTTTCATATTTGGTATATAGATTTATCATGTTGAGAGGAAGAACCCTATTGTTTTTGGTGGCGGTCAAACGTCGTTTGAGGTCACCAGAGGTCAAATACTGAAAATTTTGTAAACACGATATCTCAAGTTAGCAATGACTGACACTTTTCATATGTGGTATACAAATTTGTCATGTCAAAAAAAAGGAGCCTATTGTTTTTGGTAGAGGTCAAAGGTCATCTGAGGTCACCGGAGGTTAATCTGCGAAAACCTCGTAAATGGCTTGTAAACACGATATCTCAAAATAGCAATGACCGACACTTTTCATATTTGGTATGTAGATTTGTCATGTTGAGAGGAAGAACGCTATTGTTTTTGGTAGAGGTCAAAGGTCATCTGAGGTCACCAGAGGTTAAATGGCGAAAAACTTCGTAAACACGATATCTCAAGATAGCACAGGCCGACACTTTTCATATTTGGTATACAGATTTTTCATGTCAAGAGAAAGAAGCCTATTGTTTTTGGTAGAGGTCAAAGGTCATCTGAAGTCACCAGAGGTTAATCTGCGAAAACCTTGTAAACGGCTTGTAAACACGATATCTCAAGATAGCAGTGACAGACACTTTTCATATTTTGTATACAGATTTGTCATGTCGAGGGGAAGACCCCTACTGTTTTTGGTGGAGGTCAAAGGTCATTTGAGGCCACCGCAGGTTTAAAGCCGAAAAGGCTCGTAATCACGCTATCTCAATATAGAAATGACCGACACTTATCATATTTGGTATATAGATTAATCAAGTTGAGAGGAAGAACCCTATTATTTTTGGTGAAGGTCAGAGGTCATTTGAAATCACCTTAGGTAAAAGGCCGAAAAGCTCGTAATCACTTTATCCCAAGATAGGAGTGACCAACACTTTTCATATTTGGTATATAGATATGTCATTGTAGCAGGATAGTCATCCCCTCTAGTTTCAATGACTCTGGTCATAAGTCAATGAACTGTTTATCTCCTGTTTCCTGTCCATCAGCACCCTTATCTATTTTTGTAAAAGAACATAACTGATAGGTTGGCTCAACCAGTCTAACTGATCTCTGGTAAGTTTGTGTCTTTGTCTAACTAATTAGCAAGGTGGGTCATTACCACAGAGGTATGCAGTAACCTTAGTTCACAGGGAAATTCTTTAAGTTGCCCTTGTAATGGTGCGATTAACCAAAGTAATGTTGTGGTTGCAGAGCTCTTCCTGAGAGCTCTCTGTAGAGAGACTAGCTGGCACCTGAGGGCCTATGTAAGTTCTTGTTGTTAGGGTGGAGGAAGTAACTAGAAATAGAAACTATCAATTCGTCTGGACACTGACAAGCGGGGTTCGATGTAAGAGAGATTTCCTTTGTTCCTTGGGTGGTGACCCACTACCCTTCCTAAGGCTTGAGTAAAGAAACTGTCTAATTAAAAGCAACTTCTCTCAACTGCGACTGCAACCACTCAGTACACATGACGGCTCCAGCTACAACACGTGTTTGTCTTAAGTGGTTTTTCCTGCTCTTGAGAGAGTTCTATTTCTAAACTGTGTGATCCTACCCAATCACTCAGGTAAGATAGTTACTATTTTATTTCTAAGTTGCTTCTACTAAGTCAGACCCTGCAGCTATGAGCTCGTGGTGCAGCACATAGCAGTGCTGTAATTAATTAAATGGGTTTATTGTAAAACCCTGTAGTTAACTGCTGCTGTAATTATAATGGTAATCTATTATGTTACAACTCGTAAAGGAATTATTGTATGATATGAAGCCATACTGTACTTACGGTAAAGCTAATTCCTCTCGCATGTTATTCTATCATAAAAGTTTTCTCTAGTACACTAGGGGCATAGACTCTGAAGAAATAGCCTTTATATGAATTTAAAGGGCCATGTTCATAATTTTATTAAGATGCGGTAGGAATGGACTGATTCCCCAGTACCTGCAGTCTAAAACCTTAAATGACAGTGGTATTCCTAATGCTGATAATCACCACATTTAATGTCATGTTACTTGTTCAAGTGTATATAATTAGTTCTTCAGTTTAAAACATTATTCAAGGCCATATGCTGCCTTGTTAGTTTTATTGTCAGGGTAACTACTCTACCCTGAAGGATGTGCAAGGTTTACTGTCCTCTCTGTAAATATTTTAGTTATTCTTGTGTGAGGAAATGGTCAAGAGTAAACTGACCATAGCTATCCCAAGCCGTATAGGTTATAGTTTACAAAACAAGCCAGTAAAATATGACCATGTATATATTCTCTATCCTAAGTAAGTGCCCAGGCAGTATGGAATTACCTTTGCCCTGTTATGCTGCATGATCCATTCTTTATGCTTATTACAATCTATGCTATGTCTGCTAAAATAGTTAACTTTTTCGGCATACTCCATGATAATTTTCGTTGCGTTGTGAGTTCAGTCCGTCAGGGAGCTGAGCCTTAGAACGTATTGCAAGGTTCATAGCCCCTCACGCCCTTAAAGTTGATGACTGGGCACTGCGGCCTTTAATTTTATTTGTTGCTTTTGAGTGTCTGGGCTGCTATTTAGGCATACGCATGGGCTGCCTAGGTTGTCAAGTCTAGCGACCGGTTGACAGTAACCCCCCCCCCACCCTTATTCGTTATAGAATGAGGCACTGGCTTTAAGTTGTTTATTGTGGAGAGGGCAGTGACCCTTCCCTTGAAACTGGCTTGTATTTATTGGGCAGTGGCGAGTCATATTGCATTGGTATCTTGTTATTATTTTTACTACTCCTGTTTTATTTTTATTATTTTCGTTATTATTCAATACAGTAGCATTATGATTTTACTTATTTATAAGATAAAATTGAGGTTGTACATGTAACATTATGTGTAGACCACTAATCTGCTGACTGCTCCAGCTACAACACCTGTCTGTCTTGAGTGTTTTTCCTGCTCTTGAGAGAGTTCTATTTCTTAAAAACTGTGTGATCCTCCCCAATCACTCAGGTTCTCTAGTCTGTCAATTACGGCCACATGCACTTGGGGCAATGTGTGACTGAGGGCCGTGGGCTGTGACTGCCTGGGTCTGGGAGGCTAGATGCCACCATTCATAAGGTCCCCCAAGGTCGGACGGGCTAGGGCGGCTGGCAAGAACCTTAAGATCGCCGGAGCGCCGGCGTTGGTGACGTAGGGGCCGTAGGACTGTACAACCTCTGAGCTTACCAACGTCAGAGACTCCCGGGTCTGCTTGGACTGATGCCACTGCGATTCCAGGGCTGATGTTGTTTGTTGGGCCAGAGCTAGTTATTGGTGTGACTATTTTCTTTTTATGATCAGTTTAGAGAGGTCTGTACTTGTATTATGCCATCCAATAGGCCAGGATGGAGCAGATCTGAAACACTTTCATCTAGTATTCAAAGTGTTTTGTCATGATTATGCTGTATTCTATGTATTGTTTGTCTCATATTTTTAATGTGCCAAGAAGGAATGAGTGAGGGCCAGAAGCCCAGGGGCCAAGTAATTGTAATATATTTTGAGAGCTATGGTCAACCTCAACCAGCTGTTATCATGTTGTTGTTCTTGTACTTAGTCGTAATCACCTTACGTTGTTAGAACAGCCAAACAATCCACATCCTGCTTTATTAGTCTGTGTGCTAGGGAAGTAGGGTGAATGCCCCGTACCCAACTGCTACCAAGTCGTAGGTGCTTGCCTAGTAGTGTTACATCATATTGAGAGAAAGAACCCTATTGTTTTTGGTGGAGGTCAAAGGTCATTTGAGGTCACCAGAGGTCAAAGACAGAAAACCTTGAAATTGGGATATATCAAGATAGGAATGGCGGATATAGATTTGTCATGTTGAGAGGAAGAATAGCTAATTGTTTTTGGTACAGACGGTCCGAACGGTCATCTGAGGTCACCAGAGGCTTGAAACTACAGAAACCTTGTTAAACATGGCTTGTAATCACGATATCTCAAGATTAGCAGTGGACAGCCAATTTTCTATATTGAGTATATGAATTTGCCATGTTGAGTGGAAAAACCCTATGAATTTTTTGGTGGGAGGTGAAGGTCATCTGGGGTACCAGCGGTCAACAAAACAAATTTCCCACAGAATTCCCAAGATTTTCAATCTGGAAGCAACATTTCCCAAGAATTCTCAAAATTGTTCATCCGGGTACACTATAGGTTAAAAGGCAGTTTTCCCCAAGGAATTCCCAAGATCATCATATGGGGTCATCAGAGATCAAAAAGCAAATTATCCCAAGCATTCCCACACGGATTGTCCTCTGGGGTCCACATAGTTCAGAAAGCAAAATTTCCGCCAAGAATTTCCAAGATCATTATCTGCGGGTTATCAGGATGGTCACAAAGCAAAAATTTCCCAAAGAATTCCCAAGATTGT